>PNEQ01107228.1:0-101872 GCA_003012365.1 Medauroidea extradentata | reverse complement strand
ACCGGAGCGGAAGGCACAAGTAAATAATTTCCCTCAGTGTATTTTCGAAGCATGTTTTCAGCCATTACTTTTATACTAAAGAGTTCACAGTGTTGTATGTATTTTTCATAATTTTACAGGGTGATATGTAATTTGCTTTGTAGCACAAGTTGCCTAAAGCGGCCACGCGCATAGTTTTGGCGGACACTCTCCACGGCTTTGCGGGAGTGATCGCCATTGCTCGTCAGTCTTGCTACGGGCGTGAGGGGGTGTGCCACGCGACGCGGCGGCTCCTGAACCTGCAACCGTTTCACCACTCGCGTAACTTCTATAGTCAATTGCTTTTATTTTTACCGGAACTTAGTCTAACGTAACGAATTTTCATCCAGGAGTAGAGCCACCCCCATCCCTGCGAGCTCATTCGCCCAGGGGTTTAAACGCAAAACGTAATTAATTGCATAGTCGTGCAGTGTTCAGTGCGCGCTTTTCTGTGTTAGCCACCCACCGGCTATAGAAGTGGGGACCGCTTAAGGCACGTAGTGCAAATTTTTGAGTCAGTAACCCACCAATAAATCGGCGTTAAGTGTAACCCGGCCTGAGTTATTTGGCCATGGCCAATTCAGGTCTTTAGGGAGCTAGACCCCTCAACCAGCCGCCTTTTCAGCTTTTCAACCACCATCATCTCGACGTGGAGGATCCAGGGGGAGCACGCCACACGGGCGGCACATCCACGGCCACCGCTATCAGCAGCCGGCATTGCGAGAGGCGTAGTTGTCTCTATCACCCTCCCCTCTGCCCTCACCACCAAACACGTCAACGCACATCACACAGGCAACTTCAAATCTGTCACCTTAATGTGAGATTACTGATTCGAAATATTGACGGAATAATAACAATTATAGAATGTAATAAAGTTCATATCTTCGCAATAACAGAGAGCTGGTTAAAACCCGCAATCACTTCCGAAATGTTAAATATTCCTGGCTACATATTGTTCAGGGGGGCAGAGTGGGTCGCAAGTCTGGAGTTGGGGTATGTGTTTACGTTAACGAGTCATTAAATGTAAAAGATATTAACATCAACATAATATTATCAGAAGGTAATGCGGTCGAACAACTTTGGTTGGAACTGAGTTTTAAAAGCCATAAAATATCCTTTGGAGTGCTATTCAAACCACCAAATATTAGCTACAAAGTACTCACATCGTTAGAATCTTTAGTGAGCGAATTCTTACCGAGATATGACAATATCATTACGGTAGGAGATTTTAACATTAATTTACTAAAACCTGGTGACGTGAGAGCAAAATTTTTGATAAGTATTCTTAACACTTGCCGCTTTAAACAACTAGTTACTGCACCAACGAGAATAACCCTTACCACAGAAACTCTAATTGATCACATTGTTATTAAAGATACTAGTAAAGTATTTACCTCTGGTCAGTACGAACTCCTAGGTTTTATTGACCACAATCTCATTTACATGGTATACGACATATCTAGTATTCTGAAAAGCTACAAAGTTAAAACAGTTTGTGATTACAGTAGATTAAATCCTACTGAATTTGTATACGATGTTAGTTGTGCTGACTGGGAAGAAATTACTAAAGTACCTAATACAGACAAAAAAGTAGCATACTTCAACAATATCGTGACAAAAATCTTTGACAAACATGCTCCACAACGTACAATCAGAACAAAACACAATCGAGTTCTGTGGTTCACAAACGAGGTTCGCCTTAAAATAAAGGAAAGAGACAAAGCTAAAAAAATTGTTCCTTAGAACAAGAAGCGAACAGGATTTTGTTATTTATAAACAGTGCAGAAATAGCGTAAAATACATTACACAACAAAACAAACAAAATCATTTCACTCAGGTAGCTGCCATATATAAAAATAACCCTAAGCATCTGTGGGAGGATCTAAAATCATTTCACGTTATTAGCCGAAGCCAAAGAACCATACCCGAAAATCTTTTAGTTCCAGATAAAATTAACGATTACTTTATATCATCCATTCAAATTCACAATGCAACAGTAAAATGAGATGATCACAAAAATATTTTACCAGTTACATTTATATTTAAGGAAGTGATCCAATTTAATATTTATAAAATTATAAGTAGCATAAATTTACGTGCCATAGGTGTTGATAATTTGGACATAAAAATGATAAAATTGTGTACTCCATTTTGTTTACCAGCAGTATGGGACATAATTAATAAGACAATCAGAGATTCAGTTATTCCTAAACAGTGGAAACAATCTAAAATAATACCACTTCCAAAATTAAATATCCCAACAGAAATGAAACATCCACGGCCGATAAGAACTTTGCCAGTAACGTCTAAATTATTAGAGTAAGTTATTCTCACACAACATGCCACTCACCTTGTAACTAAAAATTTACTCTACACTAGGCAGTCAGAGTTTCGCCCGCATCATAGTACATACACAGTACTACAAGAAATAGCTGGTACTGCATATAGAGCTATGGATGATGGCATATTACTTTCATGATTTTCCTAGACTTTATAAAATCTGTCGATATGGTTCACCATTCCAAATTATTATCAATACTCGCCGCATCAGAAAATTTCACCCGCCTCTTGTGAATGGTTTCGTAGCTATCTCTTGGAAAGAACTCAGTTTTGTAGAAGTGAATGCATATTGTGGCAAGCGGACCTCAGATCTAAAAAAAGTTGTTTAAGGTGTGCCACAAGGATCAATACTGGGGCCAATACTCTTTTCTTTGCACGCAAACTCTCTCAGAAACTGTTTAAGATATTTGACCTGCCACCAATACGCAGACGTCACACAACTTATGATTCCATGTTCTCCAATATACGCTCAATCCACAGTGGGTAAAATCAATGACGATCTTATTAGTATCGTTAATTGGTGTAACTCACGTGCCCTTAAATTAAATACCTCAAAGTGTTCCTACATGATAGTCGGGATACCAGCAAATATTAAAAAAAGTATAAGCTTCATCAGAAATTCTTATAAACAATGTGTTACTTACCCAATGCACATCATACAGAAATTTAGGTGTAACAGTCGATGCTAACCTTGACTGGTCAAAACACATTAATTCAACTAATATTCAAAATGCATATTATCGCCTAAAATTACTATACAAGTTCAAACACATTATGCCCCAAAATCTCAAGGCTAAACTTTTCGACTTGTTAGTGTTGTCTGTTTTTAATTACTGCTGTGGACTTTTTATATGTTTCAACAAAACCCTTGCTTACAGGATACAAAAAGTACAAAATGCATGCTTACGATATTCATTCAATTTAAAAAAAACGTGATCACATCAGCCAAGCACTTACAGAAGCAAACTGGTTGAACATGGGCTGCAGAATACTGCACTACTTTATTACTCACATAAATAAATTAGTATTTTCGAAAAAAAAACAATCTACCTGCATGATAAATTCGCCCAACACTCCCAACTGCAAAAGCACAACAAGAGAAACAAATGTAACTTTGCAATACCGTGCCACACCAAGTCAATATATACAAAGTCTTTCACTTAATGTGCCTCTGTCTTGTAGAATAGCCTGTCAGATGGTTTGATGAACACCGACTCTATTGTAATGTTCAAGAAGATGTACAAGTCCACGTTAATGTCAGAACAATTAGCTGATCTGTTGTGTTAGAAATTTTTTTTTTTATGTTTGTGTTAAAAAAGTAACGTCTTTTTTTATATATAATCTGTCGCTGTATTTTCTGTGTTTCAGTATTTCTGTGTATTTTTTACTTTATTTTGAAAACTTCTCACTAAATTTTTAAAAATGTTAATAAGTTAATAGTGCTGGCTGCAATGTGAGGTCAGTTTTAACTTATATTTTTACATTAAGATCTAAATTAATTCATTTTCATAATATAGGCACATTTAAAATTAATCACAGTGTTTAGTTTGTAAAATACTTACATTTGTAAAACAACCTTTGGCTGAATATGTCGTGTATAAAAAAATAAGTAAAGAAAATAAATAAGTGAATATCTTAAAAACTGAAGTTGGTACACATGCTCGTAGTAAGATGCGCAACATGAGAGTACACTGTTCAATGGTTTTATTTAACATCTGTTTTTATATTTGCTTTGAAATGTATGTTGCAAATTAGATTTCTTTCGAGTAGTTTTTAAGATGAATGGGAATAATGAGAATACTGTAGAGGGGGATTGCACATCCATAAGAAAAAGGAAGATTGTTAATAAACAAAAGAAAAAACATCATAAGGAAGTGAAAATGAAATGTGCTCGAGGAGAAGGTTATGTGTGTTCGTCAGCGAAAGTTGTGTGTGTCAAAAACTTCACATTTGTTTCTGACTGTTGTCAAAAGAAGTGTTATGAGAGGATAGTTTTGAAGCACAGGTAAATATGTATGATTTGTTTTATAATGATCAATCAAAAAATCTTCAAGATTCTTTATTGGGAAAATGCATGGAGGTTGCAGCAGATCCTAAAAGGAAGACTGTAGACCCAAAAATGCCACAGAACTACACTTGGATACATCATATTGTTGCAAGCGGTTGTAGGACACAGATATGCTGTAAATTTATTTTAAGTTTGTTTCAAGTATCTATGAAACATCTAAGAGTTATTCACAAAAAACTCTTATTGAATGAATCTTTCGAAGAGAAGAGAGGCACACACTATAATCGACCTACAAATATATCTGATGATGTGATTGAAATGATGCGTGTACATCTTAGTACATTACCTCACGATGAAAGTCACTATTGTAAAACAAAAGTAACATGTTGTAGTTTGACAATACAGTGCTCACTATAAATTATTTATATGACATATTTAAGGAGTACTGCAAAGAAAAATGTAGTAAACCTTTGCGGATGTCGTATAAGACTTACTATGAGTACTTCAAAACATGTTTTTCATACAGTACGTGTAAGTGATTATTGTGAAGAATGCAAAATCAAGCTGAATAATGACTCCAGTGATCCAAGTCGACCAGTATTTGAATTGCACAAAAGGAAATTTCAAAAACATAAACAGTTGCGTGACAACTACATAAATAAATGCAAACAATATTATTCACTTCTTGTAATAGAGTTTGATTATGCTCAGAACTATCCCATTCCAAAACTAAATGTGAATACTCAGTTTTATGAAAGAATGTTTTGGCTGTACTGCTTCAACGTACATGTTTTCAATGATGATTCCATTTATTGCTACTTTTTCACTGAGTGTGATGGAAAGAAAACCCCTAATTCTGTTGTGTCTTTTCTGTACGATTGCCTGAAGAAACAGTTACATAAGTTTTCTCTTGTATTTACAATAGTTTTCCTCTCAGATGCAGCTGGAGGACAGAACAGAAATATTACTGTGACAAAATTTTTAGCCTGGTTTTGCGAAGGTGCATAATGTGAGTATTGTACAACTGTTTCCCATATGGGGGCACAGCTTTTCTTAGCGTGACCGCAATTTCGGATTAATGAGGAAGAAAATCGTGAAAAAGGAAGTGATTGGTAGTGCAAAGCCTTATCTTGCCGGATAAGTCCTTCGACATTTGAGGTTATTTTGGATAGGGGTTTGCTGAAAGAATGGAACAAATATCTGTCACAGTTTTTCTACACCAAGCCTATTTACACACACAAACTTTCTTTCACCATCATGAAGTATGTGATTATAAAATACGAGAGGAATAGTGCAAATTTATGTTTTCAGTCCTACACTGAAATCTTTGGTGTTTTCAGTATCTGGAAACCTGCTACTAGAGACTTCAACAATGCTTGTGCAGGGCATTCTCCGTGGCCAGAGTTCAACAAACAAAACAAAGATGATGTGAAAAGCCTGTTTCGTTTTTTTTTTAGTGAGAACGACAAAGACTTTATTGTTGGCATGGTTAATCATAGCTAAAAGTTCAAAAGACTGCAATAATCAATCATGATACCAATATGAAAAATGTCTTACTTTAAAGATTTATATTACATCCCTTGGTAAATAGGCCTACAACTCTATTGTACTTTTGAACAATGTTTTGTCGAGTAGTCTCTTTTGTCAGATGTAAAAAAAAACATGTAAAATTAAGCGGCAAGATGGTTTTTTTTTAGTGAGATATTAAGATGTTATCATTACTACCTATGTTTACTTATGTTTCCACAATGATGTTTAATTTGAAGAAACTAATTTTACGTACTATATTTATTTTTAACATGTTGTAACTGTCAGTCAGCAACTACAATCACACTGTGTAGAGTTAATTTTATTTTTTAGAGGTAACAGTAAAGTATTTATTGTTACTAAGCACACAAATAATTGTATTTTTTGTTACTTTTTTATATAAGCTAAAATAATTTAACTGACAGATAATATGATTAGAACATAAAAATTATTCATTTTAGACTTAATGAAATGATCATTTATATCTTGTGCTATAGTAAACCTACTTTATTGCATTTATATACCTAAAGTAATATGTTCTACGTAAAAAGGGCTCGTAACATGCAACATAGAACTACATGATATATTCTCAAATACAATATTTATCAACATTTATTTTATATTACTTACATTTAAAAACCTAGGATTATCCATTGCTTGAGATACTGTACAATTAGTAACAAACATTACAATTTAAATATACAGTGAAATATTCAAACTAATTTTCCTCAGAACACACATATCACCAATGTGAACTTCTTACGTAAACCGCCTCAAATGTAAAAACATTTGTACACATTACGTCAATTTTAGAGCATTCAGCATGTATGCGATGCAAAATAAATTGATTAGCACAGGAGCATGTTATGCAGAAGGCACCCCAGCTACAAACGTAAAGAACAGGCAAAAGATGGTGTCAGAGATGGAATCCAGAGTTTGCGATTGTTGCAACGATACAGTTCAAAGTAGTGATAAATGATTATTACAAAACTGCAATTGTGGTATGTGGCATCATATATCTTGTGCTAAGGTTAATTCTACTGTACGTTAAAAAGAATATGTGTTATATAATGGGAGAGTATGGCACAAAGAAAATTTCTGACACTAGCTTCGCTGCTATCGCAAAGGAACGAGAAAAACACAAAACTGAAGTAAAATTAAATTTGAAATAGGCTTGGACAAGACAGAAGTTATTTAACTTAATTTTAGAGTGAAAATAAATCAATTTCGCGTTTTATATTATCAACTTTACCTTACCTAAAATTCAGGAAATCTCTGTGATTGGTCAGTTGCTCTTATTAAGCTTACCGAACCAGCGCTCAAGCGGCAGATATTTTCCCTGTGACAAACTGTTAACAGTGATCATTCTAACCTGGGGGCCGATTAAAGATCACCACTTGTGTTCTGCACCGACATAGTGCAACACAAAGAAAATTTGTTTTGCATGTGCACCTCTAGTCGTAGTTGTAATTAAATAAAGTCGAAAATTTAAGATGCAAGGGACAGAGCCTATTTCAGCTCGGTGTAATTACCACTCCTTGCAAAACTTATAGAAGCCAATCAGAAAATTTGTAACATCATTCTCACTGTTACTTGGATGGAAGTTTTGCTGTTTGCCAACCTGAAGTCTTACCTGCAGATAACATATAGCCTCCATGTGGCAGTAAACAATTTCTCGTGCTAAAAGTAATGTCTTAGTTAAACTAATCATAACCTAAAATTGTGTAGCCATCTCGGGCCTATTAAATAACAATGTGTAAGGGACTGTAAGTACTTGTGTACACCCAGTGTGTAGTTTAGTTCGCTACACCCAGTAGCTCACTACTTGCCATTGGCCAGTTGCCGTCAGGCGACAACGGAGGCGATACCGACGTGTCCGCTGGCCAACCCCACCACGCTCTGAGAGCGGGGCAGTTGTCAGTCAAATGCCCGCGAAGTAAGACATGTTGTTAGTGTGGCAGTTGTTAGCTAGCAGTCCGCACAGCCAGACGTGTCTTGAGTGCTAGTATGGCAAGTGTGGTAAGATGTCCGCGAATATAGACGTAGGCGCGCAGTTTTGAGAGCGCGAGTAGTAGAGTCGTATGAAGACTAGAGACCTATGCACAGGCCGCCGGCATGTACACGTCAGTGCCCCACAGTGACAAGTCACCCTTGTTGTATAGCATGTGGGAAAGTAGTATGTCAATAAATGGGTGAGACATGCACCGTAACATAACGTGATCTTGTTAGTTGTGGCAGCCGACAATACTACGTTTAGGCTCTCTACCATCTGGGGTCTAGTGATGACATACTCAGGTGTCAGCACTATCTAGCGCAGTGATTATGAACCAGTGTAATGCTAAAGAGCAGTTACAGATTTGGTGTCAAAAGTGGGATCACACCTGTTTTTCTGTCGTTTGTTGGTACACTGGAAATTACAGTCTGTCGGAATTGTGAGACTGTAATGTCGTGCCCAGCTGTGCTGGATGATCGACATGAACATTTCCGTGATCGTGTTAGTGTTCTGGACTGATGCCATAATACCTACTCGTGAACACACGTTGCTACCACGTGAACACAATGTGCAGCTGCGAAGTGTCTTGGGTGCATGCAAGATGTTCGTGCAACCCGACCTCTGAGTCAGCAGATGCTCGCCGCCGGTCAGCCTCTCTCACCCATGTCCTCCTATCCTCCGCGCTGGTCGACCATGCCAGTCAACAAGAAACTGTGCATTGCCTGTTCTTCGTCCTTCTTCTCTCCGCTCGTCCTTGTTTGTCGTCCATCTGTACTTGGCTATATCTCGTCCGCCATCTGAAGTACCTGGAATGAAGATACCACGAACCTCTGTGCCTCGCTTCAACATGTATAGTACGTCCGCGATCCTCATGTCTACCTGGAGTTTCTAATGCAGCCCGGACTACGACATCGCTGGAGTGAATTGAGATGCTCTTTCCTGTAATTCTCTGTACGTTACTCACCATGGCATCAACTGTTAACCTGGAAGGTCGTGAGCTTGACCTCCTAGCAGCCCTGAATCATTTACCGTCCCGACTAGAAAGTGTAGAGCGCGAAAATGCTGAACTAAAAAGACTTGAAACCAGTACTCCTCATAATGTAAACAGGAATAATTCTAATGTTTCTGGTACTGTTATAACACCTGTAAGAAATTCCACTTTGTTGCCAACGATCCCAGTATTTAGTGGCAAACCAGAAGATAATGTGAAGTTATTTTTCATTCAAATTGAACAAGCTGCCAATGTTTGTAGTTGGTCGGAAAATCAATTGTTAGCATTTCTTACTCAGACTCGCTGCTGAAGCTTTATATTTTGTCCTTGCTGATAGTGCTTGCCAGGAAGCTAACAGTTATGAGCAGCTTAAGAAAAGTCTTTTAGAATGTTTTGGCCGGAACCACACGACTTGTTTTTACAGAGAACAGCTGAGTCGTTTGAAAATTTTTGATCATGAATCTGTTGAAGAATTTGCTGACAGGATACACAAAATAAATTCCAGTACATACAAGTTAGGTCCTAATAATGAAAGGAATGAATCTATTAAGCATGAGGCTGATCAACGAGCCCTCGATGCTTTCTTGAATGGGTTAAGGGTTGAAGTAGGCAAGTTTACACGTATTTCTCACCCGCAAACTTTTAAAGAAACCCTTGAGTCTGCAATAAATATTGTCGAGGCAGACAAACATCCTGATAAAGAGCTGGAAAACAATAGTGCTGGTAAGTCAGTATTTGCCACGAAACAAGAGAAACGTGTCATTTCTGCAACAAGGTTGGTCACAAGTTTAACACATTCATTGCTGAAGTAATATTGACTTACACAACCGTGGTGCTGAACAAATATCTTTGTAGTAAACAAGACTTACTAATGATGTCTAAAGACATCATTAGCACCGAGGTAGGGCATCGACATGACACCTCCAGATGTCATCAGCATTGAATGTGTTAAGGATTGCCGCAATAGGGCAAAAGCATATTTTGGTTGTGGAAAGTCAGGCCACATGGTACATGAGTATCCTAACAGAGATCAGAGGTACAGGAAGCCAGATCCTCCTGCTAATGAAGAAGGTAAGTTAATCACTTACAGGGCTGAACTAGCCACGAGTCGAAATCCTCAGTAAGGTGCATACCTGCAACAGTGTCTGACAATGACTAAAATGATTTAACAATAGTTGTGCATTACAGAGGTAGACCACTCAAGTTGTTAATAGATACTGGCACTCAAGTATCACTTATGTGGCATTATGTTGTTGGTGACTCAGTCTTGAAGAGTCTCAGGAAGCCCACATTTTGTGTTACAGGTCTTTCAGGTCGTAAGTTACAGAACTTGGGAGTAACGACTGTTACTGTACAGTTAGGTGAAATAGCTTATGATATGTGTGTACAGGTCATCCAGAGTAACTGTAAAGGTTAAGATGGCATAATTGGATTGCATTTTCTGACACAACACCGAGCAATTATAGATGTAGCAAAACAGTCTGTATGTGGCAAACACAATGTACTCCCTAGGTTAGAGCTCTGATAGGCAGACAGTACGAGCAAAGGACTGTCACATGGAATTGTACAAACCAGCACATCCACAGAATGTTGCTCAGTCTCCAAGATATTTATTAACTGCCGAGGAAATACCGCCAGGTACAGGAAAACTAGTCTGTATAATGGTTACTCTCCCAAATGTTCTTGGGTAACATAACTGTACTGTGTTAGTAGAATCAGTTCGTGACTGCGATGTTATGAATAATCAGCATTGCTATGTAGCCAGGAGTACTATTACAGCTATGTCTTGTGAAGGAAATGTAGAAGTGCTAGTAAACATAGTAAACATGAGTCGTGTTGAGGTAGAAATTCCTCGAGATACCCAGGTAGAAATGTTAGAACTGCTGGATAAAGGAGATGTCCTTACTTGTTCTTGTTCCTGTTCTTGTTCACGTGATGCAGACGAGTCAGTCGTCGGAGAAAACATGAAGAAGTCATGATGCTTGCAAAACATGAGGTTATGTGGTCGAATAAATGCACATGTATCAGAGATATATTTTTTCCAGTAAGTTAAGTTATTTGTCAGGTGAAGATAAACAGTTGCTAGAGTCAGTGTTGGAAGAATACCAGAATTTTTAGAGAGGGAAAGAATTTACCAGTAATGCCTTTGGTATGTATATACACACACATACACGCACATACACACACAAATATATATTTATATACATACACATACAGGAAGTCACAAGCCTATTTATATGAAACCATATCATGTACAATTTCACCAACAACAGTTAGTGATTGACATGGTAGAAGAACAGCTGAAGTCAGGATTAATTTAGCCAAGAGAGCCAAGCGACCCCCCTTGGTCTTTTTCTATTGTAATTGTTAAGAAGAAATCGGAAACTGGAGAACCCGAATTTAGGTTTTGTGTGGATTACTGTGCTTTAAATCTGTTTCTACTCCTGATATCTACCCATTGCTGAACATAGAATCTCTGAATAAATTGGGTTAGTGCAAGTTTTTTTCAGTTGTTGATCTTACCAGTGGTTATCATCAGATTGGGGTACATCCAGACGATCAAGCTAAAATGTCTTTCATCACTACTACAGGTGTTTACAATTATGTGTGTTTGCCTTATGGTTTGATAAATGGTCCTGCAACATTCCAGAAGCTTACGGACAGAGTTCTAAGAGGCTTAACAACTTCCCAATGTATGGTGTACATTGACGATGTAATAATTATTAGTAAAGACATGAAGTAGCACGTAGAGCATTTGAAGTCAGTTTTTGACAGGTTGGACAAAGCTAATTTGTCATTGTCATTAGAGAAATGTAATTTTGCAGTAAGCTAAGTTCGAGACTTAGGACATGTAATAAGTTCTTCAGGACTGAAGCCTGACCCAAAACTTATTGAAGCAGTTCAGTGTTATACTAGTCCCACGAATGTAAAGGAACTTCAGAGTTTCCTAGGTTCATGTAACTACTAACATCGGTTTATTAAGAACTATGCTATTACAGCTAGACTTCTGACTTGTTTACTTAAAAAGGAAATTAAGATTGTATGGATTCATGAGTGTGAGCAGTAATTTCTCGCCCTTAAGAAGATGTTAGTGTCATCTCCCATTCTTGCTTATCCAGTTTTTAGTAAGCCTTTTATATTGGCTACAAATGCGAGCCAGTTTGCTATTGGTAGTGTTTTGTCACTGATTGTTGATGGTGAAGAACACTCTGTGGCATATACATTAAGACAGTTAAATAAAGATGAAATTATTTACTCAGTTACTGAGAAATAACTTTTAGCATTTGTATGGAGTGTTGAACATTTTCGTTGTTATTTTGGTAGGGAATGAGTTCACCATTGTACCTGACCATGCTGCTCTTAAGTGGATGTTAGGTTTAAAGGACCCTAGTGGTAGAATAATGGGATGGTCCTTACAGTTAAACGAATATGTGTACAAGATTCAGCATCGCCCAGGCAGAAAGCATGGTAATGCAGATTGTATGAGTAGGCGAGTGCGCAATGTAGACGTTAGTGCTGAAGAAATTATGGGTGCAGAACAACAAGCCGATGAGGAGTGCCAAGTATTTAGATGGCAGCCAAAATTTGTAGAATAGAATGGTATTCTGTTTACAGAAACTCGTTTAGGTCTAAGATTAGTTGTCCCAAAGTCTTAACAAGATAAGATCTTGAAAGAATGTCATGATTCTGTATATGCTGGTCACCAAGGTAAGAAAGCTACAAACTGTTAAGTTGCTGAAAGATACTGGTGGAGAGATCGAAAACAAAGAGTAGACAATTATGTAACATCCTGTATATCATGTAATCGCTGTCCTACCCAAGGAAAAATTCGAGCTAATCTAGTTGAACTACCGGAAACTGAGCGACCTTTTTAGAGGTTAGGCCTAGACATTGTAGGTCCTAAGCCAAGAACTGCAAGTGGAAATTGCTACATCTTCACCATCATTGATCATTTCTCGAGATATCTAATATTGAAGCCTCTTCCAGACGAAACAGCTGAAACAGTAGCCAGAACTTTCGTGTTTGAATAAATATTGAAATTTGGTGTCCCAGATGCCATCATCACAGACCAGGGAACCAAATTCTTATCAGAACCCATGACTCAGTTATGCCAGTTGTTACAAGTAAAAAAACTTAGAACTACCACAGGACATCCACAAGGTAATGGAAGAACAGAGTGTGTACACAGGACAATTACTAAAATGATTCATTATGTCAGTAATCATCATGATGATTGGGATGTGTATGTACCTTATGTGTGTGCTGCATACAACAGTCAAGTGCCTACCAGTAAACAGTTGAGTTCTTATGAGATCGTGCATGGCATGAAGATGTATACTCCTTATGAGCACCTGACTGTACCTCCTTCAGTTAGCAACAGCCATGTTGCCGAGTTAGCAAGAAAACTGCGTGACGTGCGGAAATCAGTGAAGCAACGAAACCATGCTGTGTTCCTACAGCAAGCTTCGCAGTACAACAAGAAGGCAGAGAAGAGACAGTACAAGATTGGAGACCTAGAGTACCTGAGAAATCCAGTGCTAAAGAAGAATCAAGTCAAGAAATTCGAGCAAGTGTGGAAAGGGCCATATCCAGTTATTGAGGTGTGATCTGCAGTTACCATCAAGCTTCAGTTGTCTTTCCGCTCAATCGTTGTTCATGTGAACCGAGTCAAACCGTACACAGGTATAGCCACATCGCCTTCTGAACCTGATGACCACGACCATCCGAGAGGAAGAACACGGAAGCAACCTCAAATTCCTCCTGCAGTCAAGCAGAAGCTACGACCTCCTGCGACTCAGTAAGACGCAGATCCTGTTTCTACACCACCCCGACACCGAGCAGTAACGAAGATTCCCTCCCCTAACCCACTGTCGTCACCCATGAGACCCCCCCATGTCCTACAACTTGCGAAGACGTCCTTGAAAATGTTTAGCATGAGTATAGTGTTGTGTAATATTTTTTGTTTTGCTCTAGCATCTGAAATCCAAGTGTGTCAGTCCAATTTTGGTATAGTGTTTGAACGTCAAAGTGATGTTATTGTGTCAGACAGTGAGTACTTAGTTGTTATACATTTTAATATTTCTGCCTTGTCTCAAGAATGTAGGTTACTAGGTGATATGTTAGATCTAGTATATGGTGCGCATAAAAACGAGTATCATGATAGTATAGATTCCAGTGGTTATGATAATAATTTTAATTGTGCATTATCTCAGTTGAGTGGTGCATACAATAATTTCAAGCAGAAGTTGATAGTTTCACGTACTTCCTTCCAGACTGCAATGTTAAAATCAGAAGAAAAAATAGGTTTGTTTGATCTAGGTGGTAAAGTAATTAAAGCCATGTTTGTTACAGCCACTTCTGATGATTTGGAACAGTTAAATAAGTGTCTTGAAAATGTTGATTTGAGTTCTAGACGTATAGCTTCTGATGTAGCAAATAATGTAATTCTTTTGAGAAACTTGGAAAACCTTATTGTAGATAACACTAAGTTAGTTCGCAGAATTGCTACTGATTATGTTAGTCACTATGAGAGTTGGTACAAAAATGTCAGCCAGGATGTAGAGAAGTTGTTACAAAATGCATTTGTCATGCATTCTAGAATATACTTGCAAGGTATACCTTTACGTTCTAATTAAGCACTTACCAATGCTCGTTTTGAATCTAGTAATTTACGTCAAGCTATTGAAAGCAGTATTAACCATAAGCTGAGTAGTGTGCTCATCTAACCTGTTATGTTTCTGGATATTTTGAAAATAATAAGCGATAGTGTTGCATTGCCTATTCACATGATAGTACCAGTTGAAGCTGAGAATTTGTACATCTATTATGGTTTGTCAACAGTATACAAGCAATAGTTCATAATGATTTGTTAAGGCTTTTAATTGAGGTACCACTTGGAAATGAAATAACAAATTTTGAGTTATATGAGCTTCACACTTATACTATCATTGTTTATAGTCTGATGCAACATGGTGAATTTATAACCCACGATTTCTTGTTACTAAGTTCTGATAGGAATTACTATAGCTTGTTGAACAGCGTTGATTTGGACAATTGCAGAACACATGATATTACTTTATGCAAAACTGAATCCGTGCTATTTGACAGAAGTGAGCCATCTTGTGAAACCTATTTGTTTTTAAGTAAAAATGTGAGCAATTTGTGTTCTTCAAACATTGTGAAATTGATAAAACCCTTTTTGAAAAGAGCTCACTATACTTGGTTGTTTGCAGTAACTGAGCCCCTAGATATTACCTTTTTGTGCAGAAGTACAAAGCTGACATTGCCTCCTATAACGAAAACAATAATTGGTACTGGAATGATTCAGAATGCTTCTCACTGTGACTTGATATCTAATCGTTTTAAACCTCTTGCTACAGTCAATGATGTAATATATTAGAATGTTACTTATCCTGTTTAACATGTACCAGAATTTCAATTTAATCTCAATCCAGAAAAAGTATTTGGTTGGTTACCAGTAAATTTAACTGTAGATAAAGCTATCTTTTCTGAAATCTACGATAATTTACAAATAAATGAATACAGTATACGGTATAGTCAGATCATGCACATTTTAAATAAGCCTGAAACCAGTGTATGTGATGTTCTTAGTATTCATAATGTTTGTTTAGTGTGTATTCTCGGTATTACTATAGTTGTCCTAGTGATTGTGTTTAAGAAATGCTACTTGGTAAAACTCACGAAAAACATTTCTTCAGACTTGAAAGGCGTAACAGTCTCTGAGGTAAAGGTTGTGTGGCCTAGTGCCAGTGAGCCAAGCTCAGCAGCTCAACAGAAGACTTGTATCACTGGTGTTTTATGTGTATCTGGGTTATGTATCTGTGTGTTTATGTTGAGTGTCGCTGTGGGCTCCACCCATCAAAAAGGAGAGTGATTGTAAAGGATTTAAGTACTTGTGAGTGTGTAGTATAGTTCGCTACACCCAGTAATTCGCTGCTCGCCAATGACCAGTTCCCGTCAGGCGACAACTGAGGCGTTAGCGACGTGTCCACTGGCCCACCCCACTGTGCTCTGAGTGCGAGGCAGTTGTCAGTCAGACGCCCGCGGAGTAAGACATGTTGTTGGTATAGCAGTTGTTAGCTAGCAGTCCGTGCGGCCAGACGTGTCTTGAGTGCTAGTATGGCAAGTGTGGTAAGACGTCCGCGAACATAGACGTAGGCACGCAGTTTTGAGAGCACGAGTAGTAGAGTTGTATATAGACTAGAGACCTATGCACGGGGCGCCGGCGTGCACACGTGAGTGCCCCACAGTGACACGTCACCCTTGTTGTATAATGTGTGGGACAGTAGTATGTCAATAAATGGGTGAGACACGCACCGTAACGTAACATGATTTTGTTAATTGTGGCAGCCGACAATCCTACGTTTAGGCTCTCTACCATCTGGGGCATAGTGACGACATACTCAGGTATCAGCACTGTCTAGAGCAGTGATCATGAACCCGTGTAATGCTAAAGAGAAGTTTTAGATATAAGAAGTGTAGGTTCATATAAAGTTATGTAGGAAAATTGTCATTAAGTATTCGTTACAAGCGTATATGTCGTAGTTGTGCTCCGAAGCATGGGCATCGCAACCGTGAAGGACAGGGGGCAGCGGCGACATTTCAGGTTTTTCTAGGGGGGGGGACAAGATTTTGTTTTCCGGTGACAGTGACCTTGTTGCACCTTTTTAAATTAATTAAGCATGTATAAATTAGACGCTTTAATAATAAAACTTCAGTTTTATGTGCTTGAGTTAGCATTATTTAAATTTAAAAATACAAACAATATATTTATACACATGAAATTCCAAATCCAGGGGGGGCATTTGCCCCCCCCCCTGTAGCCCCAAATGACGCCCCCGACAGGGGGGACACATCCCCACCCCCAATAAATCGTCTTTTCATTTTGTCTCCTCCAATATACACTGGTTGTTTCTTAACTTATATTACAAACTTTGGGACGTGGTTCTTTACCACATATGAGGTAGGTTATAGTTTCACAGTGACATTTTGTCTAGTGCATTTCGTAAGACAGAAATTCACAACTTGGAAATTTAATTTTAAATTGTATTTTGGCAAAATATTGAGTTAAATTTCAATTCTGTGCACAATGTTTAGTGTTATTGAGATCTTCAACCCATCAAGAATCAGCTCTTTAGAACTCTCCCCTTCATGAAAATAACACCCTCCAATTGAGTAGAACTTCTGTGACATTGGGTTTTGCAAATATTTCATGTAAATGTTCTGAGCAGTACAAACCAAGAAACATAAAATGTCCTCATTTTGAATATCGATAGACTTTACCATTTACAAGAAATTAATCATAAAAATAATCTAATGCTGCAGTAGCAACGTTAGCACATGAATTTCTGTTGCTTCTTAAAGAAATTTACACATGAAACATGCCAAAAATTGTGTTTTATAGACGTGTCAGTGTATGGAGTTGTTTGTTTGTTGAGGTGTACTTGGTTGAAATACGTTACATTGTTCTAAGGAAATACGATTTTCAAAGTGCAAAATGCATTTTAATCGGTCTTTTGAGAAACCACATAAGTCAGGTTTTCGGACAAAACAATATACAGTAAACTCCCGACTTTTCCGCACTTATGGAGGGGGCCGATGCCTCGGATAATCCAAATTCGCGGTTAATCTACTTTAACATTTTCTTAGAACCCCGTACACAGAAAAAAGGGCAATTCATTCCTGCAATAAAATAAAGCAATTTAACACAGTAGACTCTCGATTATTTGTACTAATTATGAGGGGGTATTCGTTAATAATCTAAATACACAATTAATAAAAATTCACGGGTATCTGATTTATTCAAGATAAACTCGCTAATTCATTCATACGCGACAAGAGGGACAATTTCGTTAATCCAACCATGCGTGAGTCTAATTGTTTCGCCTGCTGGAAGACACTCAAATCTTCTTCAAATACGGTTGCGGGCATAACACGTTGGTTAACAGTGTGCGAGTAAACAGAGCGGGTATTTATAAATTACCAAAAATTTAAAAATAATACATTTTTTTTTATTTTTAACAATTTAAAGTGAAATATTTTGCATGGCTAATCAGCAAATCGGATAACCCGCACACGGATAGTCGGGAATCTACCGTATTTGCAAAAATGTATTCTCTAGAATGAAATACATGTTCCACAGAGACACAGCACGAGTCAACAACCCTTTTGCCACTATAACGAATGTGTCTTCTGAGGTGTTGCAAGGAGAAATAACACAAGTCAGTGACTTTTGTTGTATCTCAAATAATCGTACTGTGGTGGCATACTTTTGTGTTGGTATCATTGTCAAAGCTCATTAATTTGTTTATCAGTCAGCTGTGCTATAAAGGCATGCATTGAGAAACAATATTTTGTGTGTATGTTTCTGTGCAAAATATTAGAATTGATGTTGTTTGGTCAAAAGTGTATTCGGTAAAATGAGTGTATCTGATGAAAATAATACAGCCAGCAAAAGAGAAAGATGTGTAACTAATGCTAATGAATATAAGTGCGCGGTGTTAAAAAAAGCTCTGATGATGGGAGAAGTTTATACAAATTGGCGAGGTGCGGCAGTGGACAAAATAACTCCCGGACTGAATTGCAGGTAAGAATGATTGTTTTCTGTTGGTGACTCCAATATGCTTGCTATAAAAAGTTTTTTATTCTTCTGATCTGTACGAATGTCTTTACTTATGTATTTCTGTACTTTGTGCACACTGTATAGCATTCAAATAGTAAACAATAAACTGCCATTCTGTTGTGGCAGATGTCGATTCTTCACGAAAATGGGTGAGCAGGAACCAAGGGGGATATTTGAACATTTCATAAATCAAGAAACGAAAAACAAACCAGACTGTTACATGCAAGGCTTTATCCGTTCAAAATAGGTGAAGCAAAAAAGCCGATCTAAAACAGAAGAGGAGTCTTCAAAGCCAAACAGGGAATCTTCAACTGTGTATGAGATACCTATTAGCAACGGAAACATTCAGATATGTAAAACTGATTTTCAGTCCATTCACTGTGTTGGTACTCAACGCACACGGCGATTAATTAAACTTTCAAGAGAGGATAAAAGTCATATCCCTGATAGCAAAATAAGCTTGTTTCAAGCTTGTCATGACAAGTCTGCAAGCTTAATTCAAGGTTGCTACAAGCTTGTAGCATGCTTGCCTCGTACAAGGCAGGATACAACTGTAAAAAATAAGCTTGACTCAAGCTTGAATTAAACTTACCAAATAGGGCTTGTAACGGCAAGCCTAAATCAAGTCAATTGCAGGCTTGCCGCAAGGTTACATACTATCCAGGATAGACATGAGGGGTAAAAGTATACCGGGAATGCTAAACCTGGTAACGTTGTTGATAAAATTTTAAAATTTATTGCATCTTTCCCTACCAAAGTATCCTACTGTTCGGGTAAAGAGATCTACTATCTGAGCTAAAAATTAAATGTGCTGATCATGTTCAAACTTCTCGAACAAGAGAACCCTGACAGTGATGTAAAGTACAAAATTTATTTGAAAATACTTCATGACCGTTTTGACCTTTCTTTCAGCAGTCCACTGGCTGACACTTGTTGCAGGTGAAAAGAATTGGATTTAAATGTGAAAATTAATTCTTGAGTGAGAATGCTAAAGTTGCTGAAGTAGAAAAGGCAGTTCAACTACACCAGGCTAACAAAATTTATTCAAAATTGAAACAGATCAGCAAATACGCAAAAAAGTAGGGAAGATGTTGATGCTATCTTGAAGAATACTTACAAAACCTGCAACTCCCTTGTGTATCTGTTCATGACATGTTCTATCTCCGGCAACTAACGGTGAATGTGTTTTGCATACATAATTTGCAGGATAAGACTGCCATGTTTTATCTTCACCACAAAGGAACTGGTTCAAGAGACCAAACGAGGTAACATCCTTCGTTCTGGACTACATCTGCTTGTTTATGCCAGGCGTTAAGCATCTTCATTGGTTTTCCGATGGGTGCAGTGCGCAGAGCAAAAACCATTCCATCATTATTTCCCCATAAGGGGTCATTCTTTTCTGACCGGTGACCGGGGATTTCTCTGTGCTAAAGAGAAAAATTAAGACAGTGACTCTTATTCACTCTCAAAGAATATGTAAAGCCGATTTTAGTATCCAGCTCACAGAAAATATATTTGATCAACATTTTGTTTTCTGAACATATACTAGATTTCGAAAGATGGTGGCCACAGCTGTAAAAATGGAAAATGCTCTCATTGAACTCTAAAGGAAGAGACAGATCGAGAAAAGTCAGACTTAATGTTTCGCAGTTCATGCAGTTTTCCGACTCTGATGAACACAATGTGGTGGCAAAAGATTTTATTGGTGTCCTACTACATCATACATTTCAGCTACTTGCAGTTCCTACTCAAGAAGTTAATTTCCCCTCAAACACAGCATATCCAAGTGGCTGCATCCCCCCCGATCAGAAAAAAAAATGGCAACATGAAGAATCTTCAGCGATTTTCATCTTAGACACAGGCAGTGAAGCAGTTTTATGATTTCACTAACAAGCAGCCAAATTGTGAAAAAGATGTTCGTGAAGGTTATTTGTAGTGTATTTTTTGTCATAAACTCATAAAGCTGTTTGATTTTTTTAATGCTGATATCTTTGTATTCATTGGGAATTTACTTCAATATGAACCCTTTTCCAGCCCTGTTGTATCATGGTACTGAGAATGAACATAAGTCAATGTTTGGACATATTTTGTGATATGCAATAAAATAAAGCAACCGTATACATATGTTTTATTTTTAAAATATCTGGTTCGCTTACTTGCATAAAACAGTAAAAAATGACAGTTCACGCATATATATATTGCTTAAGGTTACTCATTCGTTCTCCATTTCCTTTATCAACTTGTTCCCCTGCCTTTAACGTCATATACTTGAGAAAATTCATAAGTCATGAACATAAAATCTAATTTAACACAAAATGGAATCAACTGTTATTTTTCGGTATCATACAAATTTGTTCACTTAGCATGTAGTGAGTGTATATATATATATGTTGTTTCCCTTCCCTGCGTAACATTTCCAGTCATCAAATATGTTTTTCCTTCTTTCCCAAAATTTTGCTTTTCATGACTTATGTTGTTTCTCAAATGACCAATTCTTTTACAAGCATGCTCTGTGCGATTACAATTTGGTGTATCAGTTTTTACCTGCATTCTCGATATTGTATTGTTAGCACAGAGACACTAGAATGCAATTTACATTAAATGGTACATACTTGTGAATAAGACCTTTTATGTTGCTTAGGATATATTGCTCAGAATAGCAACATTAAATGTTCACAAAACCCAACACCACAAAAGTTCTAGTCAATAAGAGGGTGACCGCCCCTATTATTTTAATTATAGGAGTTTTCATGAGCAGTTTTCGGATTTGGTTGCAGAATTGAAAGTTACCATGTAGATTCCAAAACTTTGCCAAAATATAGTTTTAAAATTAATTTTTTCATAGGTGAATGTCTCCTTTACAAACGTTGTGCTACATATAGGTAAATAATTAATTGTGTAACTAAACCTAATTTTTTTAAGGATATCATCTTCCAAAATTTTACAACATAAGCTAAAGAACCAAAGATATTATTGTTAGAAAATATTATCTCTGAAGATTAGTATTGTGTATCTAGGTAAAGTATGGCGCATATACAAGAATATTTACGAAAATGTAAGATTTAATAAATATGCTTTTGATTATGACTGTTATTTATAAAAACCAAGTTATATACATTAAGTGTGTTTGTCTAGTCATGACAGGAATTCAGGTACAAAAACTGGATACATTCATAGTAATTATGTGACTTCGGAAATAAATGATCAAATGTTACATGGAGAATGATTTGGTTTGAAGTATATTTCATTGACTTTTACATGAGTTTTAATAATATGCTCCAAAGGAGTTTTGTGTGTATTTCCTGACTGTTTAACATGTCTGGTGTAGTACAAGTGAGTAATGAAAGTGCGTTTGTCTAGATGGAAATTGAGTTTAGTTTGATGGATGAGAACGAAATGTAGGTTTGTACGTCTTAAATAAGTTTAGCGAATAATTACTATCGGGTATGTTTTGACTGACATGAATGTACTGGAGATGATACTGTATGTAGTATGTGCCAGCTATTGATATTTGGTATAAGAGGAACGGCTTTTGGTTGTGTTAAGTTATATGATTGAAAGGTGCAGTTTATATAATCATGTGGTATGGTTGTCCAATTTAACATTGTAAATATGTGATGATATATACTTAACATAAAGTAACGAATAGTTTACTATGTGACCTGCCTCGGTTAGTTAATGAATGCTGATATAATATTAAAGTGTATGTTATTTATGGATGATAAAATGCTTTTAGAAGTATGGTTCTTTTGAGGCATACAAATCTAAAATGATAAGCTGATTGTAGCTTTGACCTATCTTGATAATTTAGTATGTCAACGAATATTACAAGTGTCGCTGGGTTATGGTGCTAGGTAGCGCATTACAGTAGGATAGATAATAAGTAATATGAGACTGATAGGTCTAGATGGTTACATAAATGATTGAAGACGAAGCTATAGTTAAGTATTGTGGCTATGTGTACTGATAACTGTATGGAACGTATGTTAGTTCGACATTATTTCGAGCAGAAACTTAATTATAGATGTGTTCTTTAACGCTTCGTATTTTTTTATTGTTTGCAATGTCCAAAAACGAAACAAGAGTTTAAGTTGAATATGTAGGTAATAAAATTAAATAAGAATAACAATGATATTTACATAGTAGAAGGTAAGTTAAAAAACAAAAGTGTTGAACTTGTGATAAAGAAAAGACTTCGCAGGAGGAAAATGCCATATGTTGTATGAAATATAACGGTTTCGTATTAGTGGACTAAGTGTGCGACGATCGTCTTAACACAGACAAGACTTTTGTTCAATTTGAAGACAATTTTGCTAGAAAGACTAGTTTGGATTTCTAGATATGGCAAAAGACTGAGCCCAACATATGGGACGGGGCAGAAAGCTTTGATCAGTTTATCGTATGTGCCCGACCATGAGTCATGTTAACCTTAATTTTTTACACTATATCAAACATGATTTTTACCAAGAGGGATATTGGTTCGAACCTCCGTGGACGCATCAGAAAAAAATGCACGCCATCTGTTCAGAATTTAATAAGAAATTCTACAGTGTATACGTTTTTCAAATACGAGCAGCCGTTTGCAAAATATAGACTTGCAAAGTCACAAAGTTATACGTTTTAATATTCTCCACTACATATATTTAACTGGCTGGCCAGAGCTGTGTGTCTCGAGTCGACACGTTCACACCCGCCCGCACCCCTCCCCTCCCTTCCTAAGCCTACCTGACACCTTACCGGCTGTAGGTGAAGTGTGATCAGTCTCTGTCTGTCTCTCTAGCACACGCTTCCAGCAGTCTCCACGCGAATAAAGTAAATGTATTTTAATTTGCTCGATTTGATTTAATTTTTTTAAATTGTGATGTAATTGAAAATAATCAAATATAGGTTTTCGTCTCTTTTAAAAAATTTTTTTTTCGCAATTGTTAACCTTGACGAATTAAATTGCATAAAAAAATCGTATTTTGAACGCACTTTTGTAATTAATGCGTTTGAAATATGACGGTCTCTGATATTAATGTGCAAGGTAAAAATGAATCATAATTATGTTTAAATAGAAAAAATACTGAGGACTCATCTTATGTTTTTTGTTTTACTGTAATTAGTTTCATAAAAATTATGTTTTTGTCTGACTACGATATGTATGGTACAAAGGAGGGGTCGTGTATAGTTAAGACGAGCAAAATAGAAATATCTGTTCTGTATATTAGTTATACAATGTTGGTTAATATAAGTAGGTTTATATATTTTTTTACGTATGGAATCGTTAAGAATGATTAGGGTGAGAGAGAGATTTTAGTTAGCGACCAACATCGAAGTCTTTAGCGCTGGAAGAAAGGTTAGGTTTTAGTCTGACTGTGAGATAAGAACTTGAAAGGAAATAAAGTCGTATTAGAACTGTAATACATATGGAAGAAACTCTTAAATATTTGAAATAATGAAATTGGTTTCAAATTCACATACTATGTACAAAAGAGAATGAAGAAATACCTGCAGCTTTACATATAATCATTTCTACTCTCGCTTATCAGTATAATGTGTTTTACATACACGTTGCGTATCGTAAATGATGTCTGTTAATTGTTAAAAATGTTCGTCTATACTGGAAGAGATCTTATCATGAATAATAGTAACTCTAACTACTGGAACCTTAGCCTACGAAGAATGTTACATGCTACTATAGCTGTACTGTAACCTTCTACAGATATGTCCTTCGGTAAGAGGCGAGATGTATTTTCAGAAAGTAAAACGTAGACGTAATTTAAGGTGAGAAAAATTCTGGTATCTTGGTTTGAATGACGGGACAAAATACAGTGTCAAGACACGAACTACAAAAGGGTTGCTTTCCTTCATCTATCAAACGATATTTTTTCATGCTAGCAAAGAAATGTGAAATGTATATTTGAATGAATTCACTTTAAAATAAAACTTGAAATTTGGTAACAAAAATGTTTGCAGGACTGGATATAAGATAAAAGGATAAAACTTATATTAATAACTGGAGTAAGTATACGAATAGCAGTAGTCTGGGAGAGGTGATATTTGAATACTGAAGAGGTAACATCACCTCCAGTAAAGAGATGGAAAATATTCGTGTGTGTTCTTACCGCAAGCATGTATTTATGAAAAAATATCGGTATGTGTGTGTGAAGTTGGATGACATTAAAGTATTATTCATAGTATGTACCAGTGAGAAAACTAGGATATCTTGATTGGTTAAAGCAACAACTAGAAACTGTATACGGGTTAGTATTTGGTAAGGTCTCTTCTCTGTAGCTATAAGTCGTCATTTAAGGAAATTGTAACCGTTACGTGTTTAACTTTGTGAGAATCGACGTCAACACCTTCTAGACACCAGTGCTACAAGACATTTGCGTGTGGATACACTGTATGGAGACTAGGAATAAGTAAATGTAAAACAAACCAGTGTCGTACTGCATATTGATGTGAGAGCTGTAGACTGTATGCACGTATAGCATATAAGTACAGGTCACGATATTCTCCCTGGAAAGCAACAAGATTCGATGATGGAATGAACTTAGGAGAAAATTGAACCTACTACGAATGATGTGTAAATGGTGAAGCCATTATTAATTTCTGTTTCGTATGTGAACAGCCCGGAATATTTGTCAATGACTTCAAGATACCCTTGTTGATTCTGTGATATGATTTACAGTACATGTTGACATGGTAGGGTAGGTGGTATGAGACGAAAAACATGAATGAATAAGGATTGTTTGTTTATGGGTGTTAGAAGTGCGGGCGCGAGTTCAGGAGTATTAATACGTCTATCAGTAAATTAAGAATATGACGAGATGATTACGACGAACATGTTAAAAGTTGAGAAGCTAAAGCATCTACGGTTGTAAATGTCACATATATTTATAATTAAAATTGAATTGTACTGAAGTGTTTGGCTTTCTGAGTTTGTCTGATGACAAATATTGAAATGAACTCAGCAAGGACTTAATGTACATTTCATCATAGTATGAAAGAAAATTCGGTTCGATAACCTTGAGAAGCGTTGGAAAATCACTGAGTTAAGACATAAAATGTATGGCTTGAGTGCTATTACAATAAACTAGTACCGTATTAAGACACACACATTGTAGGAAAGCGAACAGGACGAAGCACTTACCACTGTATATTTATTAAATTGTATGAATAAGAGATGTTTGTGTCAGATTATATGCGACGTAACTTACCTTTGACCACAACTCACTTCGGAAATAAAAATAGAACAGGATACGTTTGATATTTCCTGTAAATATTGGGAATTGTAGCAGTAAAGCAGAATTTTATCTACATCAGTGAATAAGTTATGATGAGATGTGAGCTCGTGTTGAACAACTTCGACTAGCACTCTGTTGGCAACATCTTCACCGGTGATAATTATCACTACCGGCATGACAATGACTATGACGGCGCATGGGACTTCCTTGTCAAAACTGGTAATATATGTGACTGGGTCATCGAAGCATGGATGAAGCTTCTGTTACGAGGCCTTAGTTTTGCATTGTTACAACACGAAGTTGATGAGAACACTAAAGTAAGTTTTTTTTTGTTGCTTAATCAAGCAATACATGGGCATGACTGAGATAGTTTTAAAGTCAACACTAAATATATTTTCAAGGTATGCGGTGTTTGATTTACAAGTAGTTGATTATATATTATATGTAAATAAAATGAAATGACTGCGGGAAAATGAGTTTTTTTATAAAACTTGAGTGTTTGACGATTATAACTATTACGATTTAAATACTTTTTTCGTGTAAAAAGTAAAGATACAATAAAAAATAGTAATATATGAATCTGAAGTAGCTGTTCTGGTATGGAAGAAGGCCAGTGATATGAGATTGGATGATGGTACTTGGATGGCTGCGAGATGTCGTGTATATGTAACTGCTCGCTACGCATAGAGAAAGTCATATCTGCGTATGTGTATTGTAAAAGTGTGTAACGAACAGTTCGGACAGGCTCTGACAGGACTGTTTGGTGAGTGCTGGTAGAGTTGTGAGGGGGTATTCGATAGTCGGTGCGAGGGCATAGGGGTGGCGTTGTTAACATAAGTAGTATGAATATGAAATTGAACATCAGTTTCTTCGATGGGGTGGTGTATGCTATGTTTGAAAGTAGACGAAGAGTATTGCATATATAACTGTCCCTATATATATGTTATTTTCAAAACGAATTATTTATTTTATCGGAAATTGAAGGAAATGTAGCAAATTTGGTAAGTGTGTGAGTGTAGACGACGAAGTTATGTAGGAAATAAAGTGTTAGTAGGAATAATAAAAATATTTATCAAAATGTTTTTTAATAATTGATTGATTTTATTGGGAATTGATCGGATATAGCTAAGAAATAAGTAATGTTTAAGTAGTAGGCTATTCATTATTACAATGTTAAAAAACCGATAATTCTGAAATTGTTGAACAATACGTAGTCTCACTCGATGGTCGTTACTACTTACGGTCATCTAGTTGCTATGTGAAGACATTGGTGACATGCTGTTTTAGTGAGAATTATAAAGGAAATAATGTTTAGACGATGGGTAAGGAAGTGGTGGTAATGTGGTGAAAGGGGGGTCAGGGGTGTAGTAGTTTGAGCGGGTTATAATACGAGCGTCTGTGAGAGGGGAAAATAGGAGAAGGGGGGAAATTCATCACGTGACTAACAGCACATTAAAGTAAAGTAAAGGGAAGGGGGAGGGGGGATAAGTTAATATATACATGTAAAAAGTGGTGGGGGGCGTCAGTGTGTCGATGGAGTTCGTCCAGGTATGACGTGTCGGTAGTTGATTTAATTAAATAATGATTTTATAAAAAGTTTTTTATTAAATAGTTTTTTATAAATTTTTTTAGTAAAAAGAATTTTATTAAAAAGTTTTTTTATTAAAAATTATTTATTAAATATGTGCAGGGTTAGAATGGAATGTGAAATCGAAACATTTTCGGAAGAAACCCCAAGATGGCGGCCAGAAACACGATGGCGACCGGAAACAAGATGGAGGTAATGTTTTTAATCGGAATTTTTCGCAATTTTTTCGGAATTTTTTATATTTTTGAAAATTTTGAAATTCTTCGGATTTTTTGTAAATTTTGTAATTTTTTTAAAATTATTTAAATTCTGGAAAATTTTGGTAATTTTACATTCAAGGTCAAGGTCATCCAACATGGCGGCTGGGGCCGTGACGTCACAACATGGCGGGTGGTGCCTCACTTGTCGGGTGCCTCACACCGGCTCCATGCACCAACTTCGGCATAATCATACTACTCAGGACTCAAGGTCTTTACCCCAGGCCATGGGTAAGGCAGGGTGGTGACGGTGGTTGTTGTAAACCAGCAAGGGGTGAGGGAGAAGCTGCAGACGGAGGATGCATCTGGCAGTAGCTGACGCGTATTCTCCGTCGTGAAAGAATCGGCCGTGCCAAAGCCTGGTGAAGTTACCGGTTACATTTCTGCACGTACGTAATTTCTGTTTGTGATATGCGTGGTCTCATATTTTAGGACAACTTTCAGTGTCGTAATGTCTCCACCAAAGAAGAATAAGGTTATCCATAGTCAGGGACGTGAGATAATAAGTCACGTCATTGAAAAGTGTGATGAAGCAGAGAACAATTATTTTTCTATTCTGGCAAAACAAGCGACTCGGCGCGCAGCATTTTACACTGGCGTAAGTGAAAGAACAATCAAATCTATACGCAAGGAAAATAAAAGACGTAATGAGTCAGCTCCATCCAAACCGTTATCTACTCCTAGGAAAAAGAGGGCTAGTAGACCACCACATACAGTAGTTTCAGTGGATAAATAATTTAATCGGTGTGTTATCCGAAACATTATTCACGATTTCTATGTGTGCGAGAAAACGGTGCCAACAGTCGCAAATATTCTACCTATTGTCAGAAATAAAATCGATTTTCCATGTGGTAGGAAGTCGCTCAACAGATTGTTAAAAAGCATGGATTTTAAGTGGAGAAAATGCCAATAAAAACCTAAAATACTAGTTGAGAGAGCTGATATCGTGTCCAGGCTGCATGACCATTTAGTAAAAATGAGAAGTTTTCGTGAAATCGTTTGCGAAATCGTTTACTTAGACGAAAGCTGGGTGGACACAACTTAACAATTTTCAATTGTTGGCAGCATGATAAAGAATTTGGTGTTCATGCAAACAGTAGTGCGGGTAGGAGACTAATTGTGGTACATGCTTGAAGCAGAAATTGATTTCTCCCCAACACGCAGCTCGTGTACACTGCTGGATCTGCCAGAGGTGATTACCATCGAAAGATGAACCATATAAACTTCGAAAAGTGGATAATCGAAAAACTTCTTCCAAACTTGTCTGAAAAATCTGTTTTGGTAGTGGACAACGCACCATATCAATCTATGCAAGTAGATAAGCCGTCGTCCAAGTACTCTTTGAAGCGTGATATGTTAACATGGCTACAAAATAAGGGTGTCGCTTGTGACGAATCAATGCATAAAGTTGATTTTTAAAAAATCGTGGAAATGAGGAAACCACGACAAAAAATATTTAAAATAGATGGAGAGTTAGCTTCCCATGGTCACACTGTTGCCAGACTACCTCCATACATTGGTGACCTTAATGAAGTTGAATTAGCATGGGCAAAAACAAAACGGCTAGTTAGAGAAAGATATACAACTGGTGACTTGTCACTTAAAATGTTGGCAGAACTTACAGAAACAGCTATTTCGTCGGTCACTAAACATGATTGGGAGGGGTATTTTAAACACGATGAAAAAATACAGGAACAGTACTGGCAAAAATACTGCATACTGCAGACATAGTGGACAAAATCATAATCAATTTAGAGGCAAGCAGCAGTGATACTGATAGTGACGACAGTACCTACACTACCGTTTCAGCAAACGAGGAATCCGAATCCGAGGACGACTTGGCACGGCCACTTTAAAATTGTGAGCATTTTTTTTGCTTCAGAGACTACTACTGTGTTTGTGTCGCAACACCGTTACTTGTCTTGTCCTTGTGAGGGTATTGGTTGGGAAGGGGGGGGGAGGGTTGTTCGGGATGGCAATCGTTACCCCCTCCCGCATTCCTTCCCAGGGCAGAGACCTGAGACTCGCACATTATTGCTATTTCTCCTAATTTTATATCCTTTAGAATAAAAATCAGTTTCCAGTATTTTTCGTTGAATATTATCCTTATCTTCAAGATTATCTAACACTTCAAAAATAATGTTATTGCATTTTTCTTCAACACAATTTTATCAATTATCCTGTCACCAACTTTGGTTGTTATTTCTCGATTTATTTCTAAAGGTTATAAATTTAAAGGAGCTACGTATAGGATGTCATTAAATAATTTGTCCCTAACATCACCGTCATTTACCCTCAACTCATTTAATAATATGTTTTCCTCAAAGTAAACAAAAATATTTAAGTAATATTCTATGCGATTAAAATTCATATTATATTATTATTTTACTTCTTCTCTTCTATATGCTTTAAAAGCTGAGTTAATAAGTTCTTCGACAGTGTGATAATAAACATATTCTTTCATATATTATTTAAATTTATTATCAGGGTGTTCGCTAGTGTCATATATAGCTAGCCATGAACTAATATTATTTCTTTTGGTACATCCAATTTTATAAAAACTATCCTTGTGTAATAATTTTGCAGTAACCACACATATAATATCATTCTTTCGATTTTTTACTCTTTTTTATGTATTTTACGAAATTTTATATTTTTATCAATAGCTTCTTGGAGTTCTTTTCTTTTTCTTCTAATTTAGAACCTTTGATTTGAAACTCATTCTCAAATTCTAAGAAAAGTTGTTCTATTTCTTTTTTTTTTTTTTATATTCTCCTGATTTTCGAATTGAGGGAAGAATTTATTCCGTAACCCAATATTGGAATTTTTCTGCTTGTTTCCTTTTTGATTTTAAAATTAAGGACAAAGACTAGGTTCACTGATGAAAATAGTGTTTGGTTGCATATTTAATGGAGGGAATGATTCGTTCTCCCCTATATTTTCATAATCAATATGATGTTTTTCTCTAACATGATCTACACTAGTTTTTTTTAGATTAAGTGTATTCTAAAATTTCAGCAACGTCCTTTGCTGTAAACCAAACATTATTACTTATATTCAAAATTAGAGAAATAATTTTACTGTTGTAAATATTTTAATTATTTTAGTATCAATAAAATTTTCCACTTTTAATTTTTTATTAACATAGTAGCCCTACAAATATTTAATAAAATAATTTCTTTCATTGATTATGTTTAGTTAGTGTTAATAATTTAAATATTTATTGTCTCGAATGTAAAAAAAAAACATACACCAAGTGCTAATATTTCTTATGAACATATAAAAAATGGAAAGCTATAATTAAATGTATTTGTATTAATTGTGGTACTAAAAAATCCCACCTTATAGGTGCTAATTTCGACGAAGTAAGAAATATATTTTTTTCGCGGGAAATATTGAAGAAGTGGTTGCAAATGTAATTCAGAAACCGACTCGAAAATATTATATTAGAAGAGCTGATCTTTGAAAGAACTGTGCAATGGGAATGCATGACTGGATTCAGTTTCTTGGACGTACACTCCATTGCAAATTGAACGACTGTCAAAGAAAACTAAACAAATAAACGAAAACCATAATATAAGCAGAGTATGCTTAGTCAGCAAGATACATACACAACAAGAAATTCCAAAATGGAATCGGGTCAAATAGAAACAAGGAACAAACAGATAATAAAAGAAAATAATAACAAATAAAATAAAAATCAAGTAACATGCGACACAACGATGAGATGAAACAAAAAACACAGCAAATATCAGGCACGAACAGAAAAATAACAAAAAGACACAACAAATAGACGAGACAAAACGCAACAGGTAACAGACGTATACAGAAAAGACAAACGACACAACGAAGAGACGAAACAAGACACAGTGTCTCTTCGTTGTGTCGTTTGTCTTTTCTGTATACGTCTGTTACCTGTTGCGTTTTGTCTCGTTTATTTGTTGTGTCTTTTTGTTATTTTTCTGTTCGTGCATGATATTTGCTGTGTTTTTTGTTTCATCTCATCGTTGTGTCGCATGTTACATGATTTTTATTTTATTTGTTATTATTATCATTTATTATCTGTTTGTTCCTTGTTTCTATTTGACCCGATTCCATTTTGGAATTTCTTGTTGTGTATGTATCTTGCTGACTAAGCATACTCTGCTTATATTATGGTTTTCGTTTATTTGTTTAGTTTTCTTTGACAGTCGTTCAATTTGCAATGGAGTACGTCCAAGAAACTGAATCCAGTCATTAGAAGAGCTGTTTTATCTTTCGGAATAGCTGATCTTTGGCAAGGAGATTTAGTTGAAATAGACTCTGGTTCTTCTGATAATGGAAAAGAATTTTATAACGAAGTGAATGAAAAATTAATGAGTGATTATTTATGTAAAACATTATTCAACATATAGTAATATGTGTTGTAGAGAGATTTTATAGAACTTTAAAAGAAAAAAATGTATAAAATGTTCACAAAACAAGGAACGTATAAGTGGATTGATGTATTACAAAAATTAATAACATATTACAGTAATTATATTCACAGAACAATCGAAATGAAAACTTTTGACATAAATAAAAAGAATGAAACATCTATTTTATAAATAAGTATGAAATACCTAGAAATATCACTAAACCAAAATTTTCTATTGGAGATAAGGTTCGTATTAAAGAAGCTAAGAAATATTTTGAAAAGATTTAATCCTAATTGATCTACATAAATATTCGAAATTTCTGAAGTACCGTACACAAATTCCATAACATACGAAAATAACGATGTACAAAACGAATCCCATCGAAGGTGTGTTTTATGGGCAAGAACTACTCAAGACTAAATATGATCAAGGAAACATTGTTGAAAAAGTTTTGCAAAAGAAAGGAGATAAAGTTTTAGTTAAATTGATGTTTTGATAACAGCCATATTTCATGGATTGAAAACCAGTAATGATGTATCGTTTTTAAATATAATTTTTGAAATATATTTTTTTATTTTTTATATAAATGAGTGAGAAAATAACTATGTTACGATTGTCAAACTTTTACACCAACTGATAAGACTAAAAATAATTTAAATGAATACAACAAGGGAATAGAATAAGACATACCAATTTGTGATTAATTTTCACATACGAATGAAGCCTATATATATTTTATTTAACTTAGTGTGATAAAAATGTGTGTTATGAAAAAACTTCAACTATTGATCCGTGAATTTCTTTCCATTCTAATTTCAATAATATACATTTCTAAACATGGAAATATTATCGAAAGTATTGATAATCGTGGGATGACTTAAATAATAATGCATACTTTGTTAAGTTTGGGGTCATAATTAGAGATGATGGTTTATCGCGGGAAAACTTGACTGTTTGTTGGGTTTCAATGTACGTTCAGCTTACGAAAAGATGACTGGCTTTTGCTTGTATATAGAACTGTTGCTCTATTTGACTGAGCCAATAAGAATCCCGCTATTGTAATATTTGATGCCAGTTATTGGTCTGCAGACAGCTACGTTGTGTCAGTGTTTTCAAGGCTATGTTGGCACAAAAAATTTTCGCGATATACCATAATCTCTAGTCATAATCGTCATATTTACCTATCATATAATCGTCATATTTATCTATGGTTGAAAAAGGATCTAAAGTATTTTTTTTTTCTTTTAGAACTTATAAACATAATGAAATCGTATTTCCATTATAATATTTATTTGGATTCAATATGATCTTTGAAAGAACTGTGCAATGGGAGTGCATGACTGAATTTGTTTGTATGGACATACTCCATTGCGAAATATTTCGCAATGGAGTATGTCCATACAAACAAATTCAGTCTTGGATTCAATAGTAACTGTAATGACATATAATTGGTAAGGAGGTTACAAACATTTCTTTCATTAGAAATTCTAATGATGTTTGTGTCTACAGACAACCTAAAATTAAAGATGATGGTTCTATTGATCGTAGTGTTGTTCTGACGCTGAAAAAATTATTGTATAAAAAAATGGAAAATTTATGGCCAGTTGTTGAATACGAACCTAATTTTGGAGTTGAAATTAATGTTAAATGGTACAAAAATCCAAAAATTCCAATTTATTTTAATTATTGGCAGTGTCTAGAAAAAGTTGTTCCTGCTGGTTCAGATTTATTTCAGTTTGATGTAAAGGGTCAATTAAACTATCTACAGTTTGATATGCCTGATTATTTGTAATTGTTGGTTTTCAAATTAATAGAAAAGAAGATCCAGAACAAGATAAACATGGATCGTTTTCTATCACTGCAATGTTAGAAATATTTACATTAAAATGGGAGAAATGAATTCTTTCCAAATAGATAATTGGAATCTAGAAATAGATAATAATATATATGATAAAACGTACAATGCTTACAAATATTTTAGAAATTAAACAACTTAATTTTACACTACCTATCATAATAATGAAATGTACTTTAACCCAAATAAATTTATGTCTGAAAGACAATATATGTTATTGATTGTTCTTATCGAAAATCTTCTACTGTAAAACATAGAACTAATACTAAACTTACAGTTGATTTTAATAAACCAATTCCTGCTAATGCAATATGTAATGTAGTGTTGGTTAGTCCAAGGAATTTAATATATTATGTTAGAAGTGAAAGAATCACTAAAAAAATTTTGTAAGCAAAAGTTTTATATTTTTTACATTTTATTTTTAATATTTGTTATATTTTATTTTTTAATTTTAGTTATGTTTTATATTTAAACGTTTGTTCTATTTCTTATTCCTTTTAAATTGCTTAGTGACCCCACGGAAGTGTATCGATACAGTTTTCAAGGCTAAATCTTTTATCACTTTCAGGGCATAAAGTTCATTTCCTAGATTCAATTGAAAGTAAATTGTGTTTTTACTTCTCATACGATTAATATTTTTATACAATATTTCTTTTTTTAATAAACAGATTTTATAATCATCAAATGTTATTTAATTTTTAACAACACCGGTTTTAATTCCTTTGGCTCTTTTCTTTACATCACCTTCAAGATTTGTAGCATACATTTTTTATTTTAATCCTATGAATTGCTCCATTATATTTCCATTACTCTCATCTTTCGTATTACCCATAACTATTTTGTTTATTTGTGAAATATTATATTTATTAAATTTTTCGTAATCACTTGTATAAAAATGTTGAAACATTTCTTTCATATCTTCATAAAAATCACCTGTTTTTATATAATATATGTATCGGTCTGTATCTTGGTAACATAATTCAGTATTTTCTCCATATTTCGATTTCAAAATATTATAATGGAAAAAATGTATAAAATTTTTTATAAATCTAATACACTCATTTCAACATAAATTGTTTTATTAAAACATAATTTGTTTTATTCTCATACGAACAGCTGCTAAAAATCTGCTAAATACAGTTCTGTCTTTTAAAAAAATATTATAAGATTTATTTCTAAAATTGTATTGAATTTGTACATAACCTAATTCCTACTCTATTTCAAACGTTTTCTATTGTTTTCCCAAAAACTGAATTATTCATTAATTAATAGAAATATTTTTGAAAATTATTTGCATTTTTTCTCATTTAAGTATTAAAATTAATATAGGATTTCATACAATCATAGTGTTTAAATGTTAATACTCTATGTACTTTTTGCAACCTCATTCCTAAAGATAAATTTTGTTTCAAATTTCTATAGTTTAAAACGAATTTTTCTTCATCACATAATGCAGTTAAAATTTTTTTTTTGTTTTTGATCCTTTTGGAATTTAATTTTCAGGGGTATGAGGTACATATTTATGTACATTATGTAAATATTTTTGATATTCTAAACCATCATAAATATTATATCCATAATTTGAATTGTTTTCAACTTAATAACTTATGTTATCAAGTTTGCAGCTAACACATTTAAAATCACTGAAAGGTATATATTGTGTCATTGCCCAACCATATAAATTATTAGCATGTAAATATGAATTTACGGTTTTAGGATCATAATTTTTCGTACATTTATTATAAGCTTTTGCGTATATTTTACAACATTGTAACATTCCGCCTGTTATTCATTTTTGAGTCAATTATGTTTTGTCTTAGTCGATTAATAATTCTAATTCTATTTTTGTGTGTTTTAACATAACATCCCAGGCTAATCCTTGAGCTGTAAAATACCTCGCCGGGTCAAGTTTATATGTTTTTAATCAAACATCTCTAAAATTTTCAAATATTTTAGCTAACAATAAAACATCAACTTTGTTAAATAATTAATGTATAATCCCAAAAATTTATAATATTAAATGCATTCCAAACTTTTGAGCATATTCATAATCTCTGTCAGAAATAACAGTTTTATTTAAATTATTATAAGTTTTCTTTAGATGATAATTCTGTTTCGTTAAATTTTTATTCAGAATCCATTTATTCGTATGGATAAACACCTTTATTAGCAACTAAATTCAGTTGTTCTTCTGAAAAATATTTTGAAGTTTCTCGAAATTGATCTTTAGTACTATTTTTAGATAATGAATCTAAACTGGAGGCCCTAAATTTAAATGAATCAATTAATCTTATATTAACTATATCTGATACATGTTTTACAAAAGAAATGTATTATTATTCTTCATTGTTTAGTATTAAATCGATTGTATTTTCATTTTCAAATTTCCCAAAGAGTGTAATAAATAAATGAGAATCGTACCCAGATAATTTATGAATATAAAGAGACACAAATTTTGGACTCTGGTAATTTAGATTACAATTTTTATGGGCTGCTCCTCTAAATTTTCCAGTCAAATAATCGAGATACATTACTGAAGGGCATTGCATCAGCCCACAAATGACTGTCAGTGATGCAGTAATGGTCACATTTGCCACGTATTTCGTCCACTCAGTAGCATATCCGCCCGAAAGCACTGGTGTCTGGGAGTTCATTCAAATGTGTCTGCTTTTTTTCATCTTTGCATTAGTATTTATTTTTAATTTTTGTCAGTTCATCAATTGCTTTAAGAAATTTGTGTGGATGACTGTAGCCAGGAAAACAAGCAAGAGTGTATGACATCTGAGGAGTTGTAGGAGCAGCCATTTGTGCTCAACCACTACTCGCGAGTCCCAACAAGTACAACCACCAAACATCAATGTCGGCACAACAGCAATACTGTTTCGCGGCTGTTGTCTACAATATATACGCTTCTGGGTGTAGGCTGCGTCAGGAGAATGCCTTACGACGTTTCGGCAGTCGTTGCAGCAGCCATCATCAGGTAGTCAAAGACCAATCGGCAGATGCAGGAGTTGCAAATCATTATAGTAATCTGGTGTCTGGGTGGCTTCTTCTTGGTTGACAAGGTGTATGTACAAAAATAAGGCACTGCAATGGGCTTGCCCCTCTTGCCTTTACTGGTCAATGTTTTCATGGCCAAGTTCAAAGTGAGGGCAATCAACTCCAGTCTCCACAAACCTACATTTTGGTGTAGATACATTGACACCTTGGTAGTCTGGAGTCATGGAGTTGGGAGATTGAAACATTTCCTGGACTGCCTCCACAGCATCCACCCTAGCATACAGTTCAACATGGAGACTGAGAATAATTAGCAAGCAGCTACCATTTTTAGATGTCCTTGGGCTACAAAGTATTTACAAAAAACTCACACTGACAGATACCTGCAAGCAGACTCACATCATTCCTCACAGAAAAGAACAGTCATATTCACATTAACCCACAGAGCAAAAACCTTTTGCGAACAACATTTGGAAGCAGAAATGATATATCTCACTGGAGCTCTAGATTCAAATGGTTACGCCATGAAAAACGGCAGAGCGTAAAAAGCCGACCTAAGAAATCTGAATAAAGAACACCTGAAAACCACCACAGTTAAGGTACGCACTGGTAGATTTACAAATACAACTCACAACATTATAGCAATGGTACACTCACTGGCGTGTAACAATAAACGCAGCAAAATCCACGATTTTAGTAATTACAAAAAGACGCACTTTACCCGACTGGGAACTGTGCATATTTCAGCAGGCTATGCCATATGTCAGCTATGCCTAATAACTAGGACAGAACACTAGACAAACCCCTGAAATGGAGAACACACAAAAAAATGCAACGCAGCTTTTGGTAATTTACTCAGTTTACCCCATTTTTAAGACGCCTTATTTTCCTCGACGGATTTAGATACAACTCTCTAAAAATAATCAAACCCCTGCTTAATACCTAAACACAAGACACATTACGACGCCTCTAGTATCGAAATACGAGAGGAAATTGAAAAGTAATAACTGCGACAAAGCAAACTCGGCATCACACCTCTCGTGACTAGCTGGGCCACAGGCCAAATAGCGGCTTACAAGAACTAGCCAAGCGCAGTTGCTCCTGGTAAGGTGCCGAGACACGTAGCTGCCTCCTGCAAGGCAGTTACACACAGACGTGCATGCCCACAATCATACAAAACAAACCTTTCCTCCTTATCAAGGCCGGTAACAGAGGTACACTGGTCAATGGTGGCGGATTTAAGCGATTTTCTTAGGGAGGCGGGGAGTATGCCTTAAGAAGTATATATACACACATCACAAACCAAAAGCGACGGGGTCCGGTCCTCCCTCGGGAAAACTGTGATTTGTAGGTGCAAAGTGGTGCTATTTCAGGAGTTTCGTTGCCTAAATTTTGAATATACGTTTTTCAAAAATTGGTAATATTTTTTTTAAGGTAAATTAATTCTTTGAATTGAAAAATATTTGTACTCACATAAAAAATATCTGATTTTCCATGTAGTCGTCACCCCAGATAATAAGAGTAGGTACCATAAACTTTAGGCAATTATAATTTACAAATATAATAACAAAAATGTCATGCGACGATTCATTTTTCTCGTCATTATGTCATGATACCGATATTCTGTATGTACATAATATTATTAAGGAAAACAGAAATGTATAGATATACTTTTACTTTGTTGAAACAGTAGGTGCAAGCGTCTGGGCCTTTTCGTGCCCACTAACGCTCATATAACCCCCCCCCCCTTCTCACCTTCTTAGCTGCCGGACAAGAGGGGAGGAAAGCCAGCCTATTGTGTTTAAGATACAAAAGTTTAGTAGTTACAATAATTACAATATGCGGAAGTTTTGGAATTAAGAAAAACATGTAGGGTATTTGTCAAAGTGGAACTGAATGAAATTAAATAATTGTTATGTGATAGATACGGCAATGGCACGAAGTTACTGTCCTCGAGGGGTGGGATCATCTTTCGGAAGCTGTCTCCTTATTGGCCCAATTGAAACAATGCCTGCAGGGAAATCAGCATGGAAGTTGGCACCATACAAGAGCATGGCTAGGTTGTTGACAGATTTTGGGACAGACGTTTTCGAGCAGCGGAAGACGGCGCTGAGGCACGCAGATAACGGCGGGCCGGTGGTGCCGCCGCTGGGCGTCAGTTCAGGCGCCGGACGCCTTTAGAGACACAGTGTTGAACCAAGAGATCGACGGACCGGGGTGGTACTACCGGGAGTTTTCAATTTATGCGACGGGGTGCCTGAGAGTTGCGGTATTCGGGCCGGTAATTTAGATGTTTTGCAAGGCATCACAAGTTAGGGTGGCAGACCGCTAACGATGCCATGGTAACCTTCGACGAAATTTAACTACGTATTTCTGAGACTAACGGGCTTATGATCAAGTGCAAAACCAACAAACATTGGATAATCACGGTCATGTTACAGAAGGACAGCGAGAGCTTGCTATCTAGTTTAAACTGAACTTGCCAACTTCTTATTACGCCATACACTTTACACCACGGAACTTTAGGACATCGAAAAATTAGTACATTTTAAAGATTCTGCTTTGACGAATTTTTTTGTGTTAGCTCTTGAATAACGTACTCTTTAGCTCTTGAATAACGTACTCTAATTTTAATGAATAACAAACTTAGTTGCACAAAACATTTTAGAATCTAGAAACTAGAAATATTTATTACATATTACAGATACACTGTATTCTATGATGCAGTTCTTAAAAACCTCATTGGAAATTATAACCTAGCAGACCTAAATAAAAAGATAAGCGCGACCTGGTGAACTTGGCAGTGAATTTGGTTCTGCTGTTCTCGTTGATCTTCCGGTTACACCTTCCCTTCATTCCGGTACTGCGGCATACTCATATCAGGTCACCCATCACAAGCACGAAAAAACTAGCTGTTAAATGCTGATCAAAAACTCTTCACTCATTCGAAAGCCAAATGTCACGAGAGCATACAGCCAACGAAAACAGACTTGTTGAAACTAAACAATTTATACAGAAATTAAACGTCACGAACCAATTGTTAATCGCTCAAATTATTGTACACAAGAATTAAAATAAATTATTTTTAAATAATTTCTCAAATTTCTATTAAAAATCCTTTCCTCTAGATTTCCTTAAATACAACAATTTTTTGTTTTGTGTTTTTAAAACTGTGAGCATAAAGCCTTCGACATTAATTTGTTTTCAGTGTTAATTATTTGACTACAGTTATTAATTAAGGCTTCGCCAAAATATGTTCCTGTAACGTCGAAAATTTGACTGACATGCTGTTATAGGAAAACTATGTACGCTAAAATATTGTTCTTGAGGGAATAACACAATCACTAGTAACGTACGTAATACTATAATAATAAATAATAAACTAACGCTATTTCGTAAAAATTTAAATTTAGAATTTTCACACTTGAACGAACTTAAATTATTTTCACGGTATAAAGAACCTGATAAAAACGAACCTGTGTCACAGTATCAGCATCGCCGTCTCTGATTCTTCAAGTTTCTGCAGTTTACTAAAAATATGTAAACAAGTATTTTTCTGTATCTTTTTAGTTAGTATCAACATTAACACACAACGTTACACACTTCATTACAAATATAGTTGACACCATCACCTATTCACTGCACACTAGTGGCTGAGAGTATGTGAAGACATGGTGTCATAGTTCGTACTCCACACCCCTCCCTCGCCACAGGCTATGGGCCGTTATTTACTACCGTGTCGTGCTCTTACCATTCTCTTTTCGACCTGACACACTCGCCCTCCTGCAGAGAAAGGTTCTAAGGTGACATCACACAAGAGAAAAAACAGGAAATATATCCACCCGACAGCACAGTACACATCGCTTCTCGAGCAAGCTCGCTTACGTAAAACGGATCTTAAGAGAGGAGAAAAAGTTTTTAACAATCTTGAATTTTGCAGTTATGATCACATAAAATGTACATATTATGTGAGCAATTTTAGGCATTTGTGAGTCCATGTGCATGATTGAATTATTTACAAATATTTAGTTGTATAATTGTAATGTTTCTTGTGTATACATTGTAACAATTTACTACACCAAAAAACACACAACAGGTTCTTAGAGGGCGGTCGCCCCCTCCACCCCCCCTTAAATCCGCCACTGGTTACATGTTGCTTTTATTTTCAAAAATGAATGAGCACACAATGAAATAGCACTAGGTGTGTCAGGCCTGACCTTCAGCACACAGACTATACAACCTGTCAACTTGTGGGTCGTCTGCGTTGCTGGGATTGATTGGAGTGATATTTATGGTTGTAGGGAATCCATGCACTACTACTTTTTGAGTTTAGTTAGCCACTTGCCGACAAAACATACCTCACTAGACAGACAACACGACACAACACACGTGCAGTGTTTGCGGGAGTTTCACTCCCCGCTGAAACACCTACTCATAATTTATTAATTATGACAACTCCCACCCAGCCTTAAATATGCGTTTACAGCCAAGCTCAGTGGTTTCCATAACAGTTTAGCGTCAAGAGTTGTTGTGAACATTAATTAATTAAGAATGTATCATTTTGCTGAGACAGAGGCTGTCCACAGACAAAAGTCATTATATTTAACTGCTGTGAGACTCAAAACCATTTCATTTGTATACATTTGGAATAATTAACGGAGTGTTAGAAATTATCTGTCATCAAATCCTCTCATGAGAATGAGAAAATGGATGCAAATCAATAAAATGAATTTAAATGTCCGGGAATTTACGTATAAACACATACATAAGTAAAATACGAATTTAAATAGTATTTTTTTTGTTTTTAATATGTAAGGTTATTAAATTATTTTTATTTACCTTAAAATGTAAATTTGGGAGGTTTGTTTATTAACTTTCCAGTGTTAACTAAATGTCCCAAATGTTTTTTTTCCAAAGCAGCATGATAAAGATTTCTATTTGGAACTGGTTTTATGTTAGTGCCAAGTACCTACAAGATGACAATTCGTATCGCGTTTTTTCATAATCCCCAACATATGTACCGTTAGCACAGCTACCAAGAGGTGCACGTGGAATATTTTCGTAGAAAAAACTGTTTACGAACACACTGCAACGCATTTGAAGCGTGGAATAGGCGGCCGCCTAAATGGTCGAACTATCGAAACTATGTTTGTGAGGGGATTGGTAGGTCATTGTGGTGGAGGCTACCGCTTGCTGTTGCGCGATAGCCCGATTCCATGCTGTTGTTTTTATTATTATTTTTAAACGTCTTAACAGAGTTTTTTAATGTATAATAATTAGTATAATTATTACACTTTTTTCACAAAGAAAATACTTAATTGGAAATTATGAATGTATACTTATAGGAAAGGCAAAAATATACTTAAGCTCTTTAAACTCAGTAGCAGGCCCTAATCACTGCAATACACTTGACTGCCATAGACGAACTACAGTAGCATTTTAAATTGGGTAAACATCTAATCTAAAATTCTTAGTAAAATAGTAGTATGTAGGCAAGTTTCGGTATATTTTTTTGTCGATAGAAACACTTTAGCATCATACATTTAGTTCGTAATTAGTTCTTTCCAGATTTTGAATGTTAACGAACTTAACTTCAATATACACACACATATGTATGTATAAGTGTATATATATATATATATATATATATATATATATATATATATATATATATATATATATATATATATATATACATTTAGTCATGATAAAGTTTTTATTTACAGTGTTTAACAAGAGCTTTGGGCCAAGAGATGTATATGCACTGTTGTTGACACAGTTTAATTGTAAAAGAAAAATTAGTTGTTTTATGCTTGTTCGTTTGGAATAAAATGTTTAAGAAGACTGAGAAACCTGTAATAAATTATTTCGACGTAAATGTGTACACAAAACTATTGAGCTAAGTTCCAAATTTTTATCTGTAGAAGCTATACTAGTTCCACATGCAAATTGATGTTCAGTACTGTTATAATGTTGTTTGTGGCTTCAAATTGCTTACTGTATAATATATTCATTTTTATTCCCCGAGGTTTAAATGCAATTAAGTAGACCTAATATGACGACGAGCAGAGATAGCGTTGACGATTACAATCTAAAATGTTTACTTGAAATAAATCACTTTGTGAACATTTAGAACTCTGCTTCTCGACGTAGTTTGTTGACAATATTATTTCCTACTTCAGTTATTTCATCTTAGTAAGCTGTATTGTAGTAAATCGTGGTCATTTTACTGTGGACTTTTGATCTACCACTGCGCCAGATTATTTAGCCGAGGCATTTAGAATCCGTAGTTATATGCTACATTATGTTTTTTTTTCGATGTCACATCATATATAATTTTGACTCTAATAAGGAAGTGGTATTCACATTAAAGTCCTTAGTTTTAAACAGTAAAACACATAAAATAATTTTCTTTAAATTATATCCCGCAAACATACATTCATACGTGAACAGAAAACATACACTCCAACAAGATTGTTCACTCATACTATCAGTATTAATAATTCGGTATACAAATGTTGACAGTGTATTTCTGTTCATAACCAAGAGTAATACAAGAGACAAATTAATCATAAACTAAATATTAATTTTCTGTTCCCAAAATTTTTTGAAATAAGATGACACATTAAGGAAATTTGGAACCTAATGCAATGTGGTTTAACTAATCAGTCTTTTAAGAGTCGATAGAAAAGTAAGTCATGAATAACACACATAATAAGAAAGTGCCTGATCACATGAATGTTGCATAAATGTTCATAATTCTGGCTCTGTATTGTTATACATGTTAAAAATGTTAGTTATGTACTATACAGGTTTAAGGAGAGGTGTTAAAATGTTTTACTTTAAGAATTAATTTATTTGAACTTGCAACATTAGTGAGCCGCGGCGGCCGAATGCAGCAAAGGTTTTAAGGGGTGTGGGGGGACTACCGGGTTGAAGGAAACCCCAATCGTGTTCAACATTTCGTAGCCAAAGTATGTCCATTCGCCTCAAGGGAACTGGAGTTTTGTTCTATGATGATCCAAGTACATTTCATGTGTCCTACTTGTATGTACGCCCTACGTTATTTTTAATATTCTGTAACAATAAACAACAACACTTTTGAGATTGCCGGTATTTTTTACAATCCAGAAAATCACTTACCCCCACTAAAATAAGGAATGTTTCTAAATCCGCCACTGGCCGAATGATTAGACCATTCGCTTCCCACCAAGGCAATCCGTGCCCTATTCCCGGGTCCCGGATTTTCACATATGGGAAACGTGCCGGGCGTTGCGGTTGGTCGGAGGGTATTATTGGGGATCTTCCGTTTCCCCATACCCTGTATTCCATCGCTGCTCTATACGCACCTCATCTTACCTCACCAGCGCTGAAGACCTCGATGTTGAACGCTGATCAAAATCTCTTCACTCACTCACTTACAATACTGAAGTGTCCGTCCCAGTTAAACCGACGTTTCCGACTGTGTTGCTACTCAGTGTTTCGTGTACTACTACAAAAATTACTTAACCTTGTTAATGTTCGGGCTTAACCAAGTCCCGTGGACATATTTTGTCACTTTCGTCTTTACAAATAGTTTTCCTTCCTTATTTCTCTTTACGGCTACTGACTGATAATAAAGATAATACCCATACAGTTTAAAATCGCAGTAAACTACCGCAAATAGTTACAAAAAATTACGTTATTTCAAACAAACAAATCGAAAACCAAAATTGTGAAAATAATGAAAATAAATCTTGAGTTTGTCACAAACGGGGTTATACTCTGCTTCGTATAACTTAGTAAATTTTGACAGCTGATTATAATCAATTACTGTTAATATTCTCAATTCTGTAATGTGTGTGACAATGCAGTACAAAATGTATGGTACATATGGTAGACTGGACTTCTCAGGTTAGTTTTAGGACTAACAATGTCGACTCACAGCGCCAAAAATCTTAAACACTTAAAACAAATAGTGTCCCCAGAGGCGTGAAAATGTTCGTTGTTTTTAACTGTGCATTCTTCAAACATGAGTACATTGTTTTTCTATTATAAGTTACCTGACGTATTTTCTTGTCGGGGTTTATTTATTATTTTGTGTTTATATATTTCGATTACAACAACTCTCGGTTCGTTTTGTTATAACTGCTTTCATGTGTTAGTATTGATTTTCGGCGACGCTGTTGTGTTGCAATGCCGTAGGTTAAATTCCTTTCGCTTGCTCATGATGACGAAGTCTTGAAGATAAACGATCACGGTTCGGCATTACAGATAGAAAATAACGGCCCAATTTCATTTCGAGATAAATTTACAAATAAGGAAAAAATTGATGATATCTGATATGAAACAAAGTAAGGCTATACATTTCCAACAATAAGGAACTCAACAGAGAAATAAATGAAGTACAAAAGTAAAATGACTGATTTTGGAAGTCAACTTACTTCATACAGGCTGTCCAGAAACTGCTGCATGATAAGTATACTACGCTAATCCTGGGCTAAGTTGGAGACGAAAATGAGAGGCAAAACGTTGTACGAAGAAATTTTTGGCGCAAATTGTGGAAACAAAGCACGGAGTTAGTCTCCTCTTGCACTACACGGATACCTTTCTGCCACTGTTCTAACCATCATATAACGGGCGCAGGCTCAAATCACGAGCAGTCCAAGCATGATTCTTCGTTTACTCCACGTAACATACATTAAATAATACCTGGACGTGGAGCACACTAGTGGAACATTCTCCATGCTGTGTTGCCACACTGTGCACGTAGCACGTGGTCCTACAACATTTTGCCACAAACATTTTCGTCTCCAACATGACCCAGCGTATGCGTAGTATGCTTATTATGTTGCAGTTTCTGGACTCACTTCACATATGTCAGGTAGTACATTTGTGTCTGAACGATTGGCTCAGTGGTTAGCGCTCCTGGCAGGCGCAGCGGTTCAAGGTTCCCGGGCTTAATTCTCAGCCGAGGGACAAAATTTAAAGTTCCCTCCTTTTGTTTAAGACTGGGTGTTATGTGGTCAACCGTCCCCATCTTGCGGAAGGCAGTGGCGAACCACCGCAATTGCATCCTCTCCTATAGTCGCGTCTCAGGTCTTCCCCCTAAACGTTCCAACCAGCCTCCGAGCTGAAAATTCATCAAAGTATGTATGTGTATACACGTAAATATGTATGTGTGTTTATTAAGATACAAATAATGTAAGTGGACTTTACATATTGTTGATAACGAGGTTGTTAGATACGATGACGCACAACATGACACAATGACAGGAACCGGGAAAGTAATCGGTCATTGCTTTTATTAAGTATCAATTTCACCCTTCGCTTGGAAATCTCGGGAAACCATTAAAAACTGCAATCAGGATGGCCGGAGCCGGGAGTCAAACCCAAGTACTCACGAATGTGGATCAAATGTTTTACAGCTGTGCCACCTCGCTCCGCATATTAAGATCAGAAGGTAAAGAAAATACGATCATAGAATGTGGTTGAAATTTTATTTTGGAGCAAACAGGAACTTGGTCACCTACCATATTATCTATGGAAGTCGTCGTGGAGAACTAAGCAGAAAATTACTAAACAACTGTTTCTTAGGTGTGACGCCATTACGACAATTTTCGCAGGACACTTGACACGTTTGTGGACATAATTAAAAACATTAAGCAATGAAGGGACATTTTGACAATATTATGTTCTACTAATTTTAAGCAAATGATTTTAAAAACTTGGTATTATGAGAAGCTGTTGGTTTGTAAAAGTATCTTTCTGGGTGTTTAGCATTTTGCTGTTTAATTGGTTCACATTACAGCCCTCTATCTGTAGAAAATATTCTAAGCCTGCAGATACCATGTACGAACCAGCTGTGGTGCCAATGATACAGCTCCTAACATTAGGCTTTTAAATTAATATACATGTAGTAAAAATCAGTAGGTCAGTAAATATTTCCAAAAATAATATTCCGCAAACCAGCACATATTCTCTTCTTAATAAACGAAATACATTATGGAACACTTATAAGTAAAACCAGGTTTAACAATAATATTCCCGATCATTCAAGATATTTGAATTTTAATGATACATTTTTTACCAATCTTGTGCGTCATATTCAATCCATGGCATAATTTTTATTTTGGCCAAATGCATGTATAACTGTTGTTATAATTTTTAGATTATAATATACCGTGCGAAGTGACGCAACGTAACACGTTGGACTCGCATTCAGGAGAACCCGGGTTCAATCCCCGGCTCCGGCCGTCCTGATTTCGGTTTTCCATGGTTTCGCGAAAGCACTCCAGGCGAATGCTGGGATGGTTCCTTGACAAAAGTCATGGCCGACTTCTCTCCCAGTTCCTGTCACTATACCAAGTTGTGTGACACAGTCTCTTAATGACCTCGCTGTCGACGAGACGTAAAGTCCACCACTTAATTTACCTTAGATTAAAATATATTCACCTAACGCATACAAAGTCACCACGCATTTAAAAAGAGATGATTTCAAGTAAATTTAAGAATATGACTAGGACAGCAGAACATATTTTGTTAAATATAGATATATGTTTAAATTATTTTATAAATAAATATTACTGCTTGATGTTAATAAAAATGTGGAAAATAAGAAAGTGTTTATACTTAAGTTTAAAGCCTAGCAACCAATGGAAATGTAGCATTTGTGAAGTGTTGTCACATTAACCTAATAGAATGCTACATTTTCCTCACGTGCTACATTAATACCAGGCAAACGTTTAACAAACGTTCAAAACAATAAGCGGATAACGAATATATTCCAAAACATTTTGAAGCTGGTAGGAGTTTCATTAAGCTGCCACGATTGTAATTTTTTTTTTTTTTTACAAAATTTATCACTTATTCAGGCAGTAAATATAATGCCATGTAACTCTTCAGCACTTTCAAAAGTTTCCACCCAAAGCAATAATAAGTCAGAAACACTTTTTTAATTCAGTAACGTATTGTTTTGGTCAAAGTTGCAGTGAACAGCATTTTTTACAGTATATAAGCCTATCTGATTTGGAGCAATGACACCATGCCAAGATTGAGCCGGTTCATACTAGAAACTCTGTAAAGTTAAAAATATTCGCACACGAATAATCTGAGTGAGCATACACTGCACAAAGGTCAAGAGTAGTAAAGTGAAAGTCAGGTATCGTAGGCACTGAAGTGTTGAATCATCAGTCAGGCAAACCTAACAAATAAACATAGGGTGTCTAGAAACTTTTCTTTACTAGAATAGTAGCTAAAATTTTAGGAACGGCGACAATCCACTGTATTGGTCTTCGTTATGAAATGAACCTGCATTGTTGGAAACCTTAGCTCAGGTTAAAAGTTTATATGAAACTTTTATTAAACTAATTTCAATCCTATCAGTTTAAGTAAAACATGCTATTTGGAAAATAGGTTTCATCAAACAAAAGAATATAGCATTTTCTAAGAGAAAATCGTGATCGTGAATTTCACGCTGTTTAACCGGCCAATGTCATCGATCGGCATAGTTATGTAACAGAGTTAATGATGGATCGGGCTCTTCCTGTGGCTCGTAACTAATGCATGCAGTCAATAATGGGAAGGATGTCGTGGCACTGGTCTCCCTGAAGCACGCAGCCTATTAAAACACTAGACTAGACGCACGTGGTCTGCACTGCACATGCGCTCCTCGGCGACAATTCCCATTGGTCCACGTAGGTCTTTCCTTCTTCAATTTCTGGTTTGAATGCAACACGCAGTAGATATGTATTTACTCTTCTTGGATTGAACATGTCACCTACACAAGTGTCTCTGAGAAGACGGGCCTCAACATTTTTCTTAAAGTAAAACACTGTGTGAATAAGTGTGGATAAGAACTAATTCTTCTGCCTCAACACCAAGTTTTCAAGGTTTGTTATTGTATACTTGCGGATTCATGAATCATGCAGTAGCGATTCAAAGAATTTTTGGTAACCTACATTATCGAATGGCAATGTTAATTTATACTTTCAACACAAGAAGCGTGGAAGTTTGTATCTTAAACAATTATTTTGACGTAATGCGTATCACATTACCAACTACTTTCGTCTGTTTAGCCAAATTCCGATACATATCTCACTTCATACAGACCTGAAAGTGTGTAGGTACTATATATTTAAATTACTAGAGGTTAAATATTTTTACAGTATATCTTGACTTAGACGTTACTTCTACTCTACAGTATTCGCATTGCTGGCATCTCTTGTATCAACTTTCACTATAGTTAGTTATCGAAGCCGTAGAAGAGGAAACATTTTGTTTTCTTGCACATTTTACGAGATAAGTTTCAAAACCTGCGACGTCGCTAAATGTACGTAATTTGCTGCTTATCCTACGCTACGAAGTACAAATAACGCTGATTACGGGAATATATTTTCAACAGACACAAATAATTTCGTTTAGTTACTTTTGCGCAGTCCTAGGCATTAAAAGTAACCAGCCAACACCAAGTAACATTTGCTAGGATTAAGAAATATTCACTGACGTTCGACTTCTGACGTGGTTTCATGCCTCATCAACAGCGAGGTATTAATATACGAACCCAATAAATCTCATGAACAGAAAGAAGAACTATCATGATATTGATGAAGAATCTCTCACATTATTTGCATGCAGTGGTTTCGGAATATCACGGTCAGCCGGACCGAAAATCGAACCCATATATTTTTAGAATGCAATCTCATTGCGTTACCACTAAGTACGCACAACTAGATTGACCACCGCCTAATAAACGTTTCGCATTTAATCGAAGTTTGACATACATTTTTTCGCGCTCGATATTTTTTAGTCTGATCTATTTTAATTAATGCGTAGAGACTAACTGGTGTCGTAACCTACTGCGTAATTTATTGGGAAATGAAAAATAATTAAACCAATATTTACAAAATTAGGATTAAAAAGAAAATTTATTTGAAACACTAGCACACAGGTTTAAGATACCTGAACGAATATATACGTCCCTCGGTATTCCTCTTTACCCCCAGCCATATATGCATTAGCCCATATGCTCGGCAACATGTGATATGGTAAATACTTTTTTAATCAGACATTTGTAAAAACGTTTATTTTACTTACACGAATGTAGTGTCATTTTATAACTGTTTATGCTATTACTACGCAAATGTTTATGTTATCTTGTCCCTTTTATTTCTGCAGCCATGAGGTATTTCGTATTGTTCGCGGCGCCTGTCAACCTAGGTTTCTAAATAATGTTAAATTGCAGACACAAATTCTTCCAAAACAGTAATGTGAAGGTACTTACAAAAGTTATAAATTTTCACTACTAATCTATGAATAAAATGTAAAATATGCTCCCGCTGCTAATATAATGGTTTGCTAAATGGGCAGTAATTAAGATTGTTTCAATAATTACATTAGTGACATATTCATGTTTTGTGGAATTCGTATATCGTTATTCACTTACACACTATCCAAAAACTTAATACTTTATCTAAAATATTGTCTCTGATATTTGTTAAACTATTATTATTATATAGTGCTTCAGGTCCACTTCAATGACGTTTACTACCGTAATGATACATTTTAAACCATAGGACGTAGGCATGTGTTTCCAACTTCATCTTTCGTAACACGTCACCGAAGTTTGTCAGTCAAACACTATAGATACAGTATTTAGTATACAGCATTTATGCTTCGTTTTCGTTGGAAATAGAAGAATATTTAATATTTTCATAAAAAAAGAATTTGGTAGTGGACTGTGCAATTACCGGCAGTATTTTTTTTTTCCATTGAATCAGTTTTGACACTGCACGTTCAAGAGCGCGCGCGCACACACACATACACACACACACACACATATATATATATATATATATATATATATATATATATATATATATATATATATAATTTCACAACAAGTTTATGTACTGTTTATTTATTAGCATTAATACACAATGATACTTTCATAATTTTTAACCGTAGAAAATCTAACTTACTTTTAATGTTTCAATAACTTTACTGTAACACATTTCTTCCACTATAATTATCATAATTTTTGGCTCATGTACAAATTTACTTCACACTGATTAAGTGTGAAGTGTTTATAAACCATCACATCTCTCGTAATCTAATAGGAAAATAAAATTCATTCTAACAGGTTTTCAGAATAATGTAGTTTTAGTCTAGAAAATGAATAAGTTTTATTCCAGGAGGTAACACGTGCTTAAAATAAAACCGAAAACATTCCCCACCACTTAAACTCCCCAGCTTAACTTTCAAAACAGGTCGGCTAACAGTAACAATTTTTCTCATACTGACGTCAATCTTCTCGACCATAAACAATTGGTTTCAGACGCAGTATAATCAACTGTACGTCAATTTTTTTTCACGCGGTTCAGTAAAACATACGCCATTTAGTCACTGTAAACATACATGAAAATCATATCAAATTAAAACCCAGTTCAAGGTTAATGTGAGATTCATTGATCATAAATGAATAACGTGTTTATACAAGTGGCAATTACAAACACTACATTAATGGCGGCGTATTTAGGGTATGCAATATGTCAAAAGGATGAATCAAGTTAGTAGTTAGTTGCATGTGTGGTTTGCATTGTCAGAGAGGAACGGTATTTGAACCAATTGTTACGTAAGGGTTCCATATACTCCACAAAGGTTCAAAGGATATAAAACATAGGACACTAGGTAAATATCGCCGCTTTGTGCGCCAATAATGACACAACCACTTTATATCGATCCTACCATCAGGACACAATTACTGGAGACGCTTAACCCCAGCGTGTCAACCCACTAACTGACATCGACCGGATTAAGGGTTAACAGTCCGATGAACAGACTGTCGTTATAAATATCAGAGATGACGATATCAATGCGAAAGGGAACCCCGGAGATATATGACTAGTAAAGGAGAAGAATACCCGAGGCAGGTCATCACACACCGAGAGAAGACTTCTGGCTGTATGTCAGTACGTTTCTCCAGAACCCTGATGAAACATATGAAATTAACTCTTAAAATGGAGAAGCAAAGGAATCCAAAATGAGAGGAAAACGGGAGTGCCCTGAGAAATCCCACTAGCCAACAGCAATATACGCTACCAGCTTTCCTACATGCGAAAAGTTGAGTATTGACACCGCCGGGATACGAGTGCTCTAGCTATTGCGCGAACCACTGTCAACCAGTGATTCTACTTTACCATAGATGACCGTGTGCAAATTTTTTATTGTCCAGAGTAAACGGTAGATTCGATGTTGTGGACTGACAAATCGAAGAGCTGGAGAGTTTGAATTCATGTAGATTTTTGTAATATTTCTGGAAACCTTAACTGTTCAGAAATCAATCCGTGACTGAGTAATTCATGCGTTAATAAATGTTACACAGAATTACAACGAATACTTTTAAAAATACAATGCTCTTCTGTGTTGGTAGACATGCGTCTGAGAATTACCGTAAGTGACGCTGTTTTAAATAAAAAAAAAGTTCATGTATATGGATTCAATGAGCTGCTCATGTCCACTAAAGCAACATTTATACCGCCAGGTGTAAAGCTTGTGTGCTCTGAGATACCTGTTTTATTAAAATAACTTGATATTTCAAAGCGTGCTGGTTCTCTTAATTTCTGCGTTTCCTGAATTATTACATTTTCATTTAAAGTGTAGGGAAGAATACCTTGATGTTGTATTGAATATAAGTTAGCTTTAAATATATATTTATAGTATTTCATTAACACTTTTTTACAGTTGTTTCAACAAGGAAATTATTACTATTATGTTTTTGTCTATTCTACAAACAGTTTCCTATTAGTAAGCAATACGGGGAGAACAAATAGAAGATTTCAAAGTTTGGCCAGAGATAAAGTAAAATTTAAAAATCTGTCTCAAATTTCGTTAAATAATGTAATATAAAAGGAAGAATTATTTCCTGTTAAAATTTAAAACTTTTACCCCTGAACAAGTTTCTTATGAAAAAATACAGGCCAATATTTGGAGTACACACAAATAAACAAACAAATTAGTTAATAAAACATTACTTTACGATATATAATTAATACCAATTAAGGTAAAATACTTTTTACGACCACATCAATTAAAAAAAAGGGGAAAACGTTTAATGCAGGGAAGTCAAACTTTCTTTTTTTTTTAATTATGTATAGTTAAGTTCGTATAGTTATTCATTTAATTTTTTGCAAAGGTTAAAAATATTATAAAGTAATTACAGCCTACTTTGTTAAAAAAATATATACTGTGCTACCGTTAACTGGCGGGTTTTCTCGGGGTATTTCTTTTGCGCCCGCCCTTCGGTTCCGTCTCTTTGCTATCGTAGGTCATCATTTAATGCCTATGAGTACCCAGTCACTAGCAGGGAGCATAAAATAAGAGTCCAAATTCTCATGTTAACGAGAACTTTATTATTGCCGAAGGCCTCCAAAGTACGCTACAATTTACCCTTCCCTAATACCAACTTCAGAACACGCATCATGAAGAGAGAAGTTTTAGAATCGTCATGGCCATAGTAAAATTTTCGAAAGTACATTACAACATACCCTACTAAATAAATCTTTTTGTTTAAGTAGAGGCCTATACATTAATATTAAACATGCATAATTTATTTTCATTATTATTTCATTATAACCTTTACTTTTCGTTGCAATAAGATGTCCGTCGGAGGAGGACTTCGGCTCTCTTCGATTAAGTATTCGTTTTCTCTATTCGAGTTACGAAGTCTGCTCTCGAGGTGTGTTGCCCTGTTTCGAGTTCCCCCCTTCTCCATAATACGCTATTTATTTACCAAGTAATAAAGAATTTGATCCATAAAGGTTAGTATAATCGGTTGCTTTTATATTTACACTACACAATTTCATGTTTTTCACACCATTGGTCGTCATGTCGCCGCACAGCTATCTATACTGTGAAAACCTTAAAACCTTAACTAGATTAATATAATAGTTGCTTGGTAGGTTACGTTATAGCCCGTGACTATGAGAGTTCGGCCAACATGAAAACTCTCTTCAGAGAAACTGAAAACGGCGCAGCAGAGGTAATGATGTGACTTTAGATTAAGAACTTTTTGTAGGTAACATTATTAATAATGATTCTGGTGAAGAAAAGAATGACATAACTCAATTTTGCATTAAAATGTATTGCGTTAGCTTTTATTCCTAACTTGATTGCACTCTACCGCACATGATAAAAATTGCCTTGTGTTTTAACCTACAAGCCACTTATGGGAAATACCAAAAATATTCGATAACTCAAACATAGGAACACGTTTGCGACTTAAATTCAAAATTAACAAAAATTAACTTATATGGTAACAGCTGAGAGTACCATTTAAAAGTAATAGGTAAGCACTATACTGCGGCTGAGAGTCGTATGCATAGATATTACACTGCATTACATACGCCAGACAGCGCTTCGTGGATTTTGAGCCACACACACAAATGCAGACTACCTGTCTAGCAAGCCACTTCAAAATATAATATCCCATCACTTATATGAAACATTTGCTTCATAAGTAACGTATAGTGGATAACGTTAATAGACTAACGGTGTTCTGCACCATGAAATTCGTAATTTTATAATAGGACCAAAGACTAAAATACTATACCAACTCTTAAGCACTGCCTTAACAGTAATTAACCACAATTAAAATTTTTTCCATAGATTTCGTGCAAGCCGACGTGAAAGTAGTGATTTGACTATTTTCGCTATTTACCCAAAGAAAAAACTATTCAAACCGAATTAATTAAATTATTAAAAGTGAAAGTAACTATTTCAAGCAACAGAATGACACCACCGTAGTTTCACGTAAAAATAGATTCTGTTCAAAAGATTTTTGAAAATACCTAAATTTTTTAGTATCTTATTTGAGAAAAAAATACTTTTTACGTGAAATAACAAACACGTAATTCTGTAACTTAATATAATTTATTTCACTCTAAATAATTTTATGTGTACCATTTGAATAATTTTTACTTTGTGTACGTAGCGAAAATGGTCAAATGATTCCTTTGACAAGCGCTTGTACGAAAATTATGGGACCGTAAAATATCTTATATGTGATGAATTACTATTAGTAGTGTGTGTAAGTGTTGGACAGTATTTGGTACAATTATAAAATTATGAATTTTTCGGTTCAGAGCAATGTGCCTCAGCAACTTGGAACTCTGGTACACCGAACTGTTACTCGAATGAAAATGTGGGATTTAAATTTGTTAGTTATCAGTAATACCGTTATACCTCTTAGCAGGGTTTTCAAAATGCTCACTTTACTGTGAATCACCAATATATGTTTCAAATGAATTTCAGTAATATATTATCTTATCTACCATACACAGTGCACAAGACAACGTTCTTACCCAGATAGCAAGAAAAATCGTGACTGGCTTGCATTTCAATTTAATTTGACTTTCATAGGCAAATTTCTACGATACATTCCTGCAAGTTGGAATAAAGGTTGCAGAAAGCTTGCACTTAAAGTTAATTTGATTACGTAGCACGTTAGCTCACGAGAATAATAAAGGCTAAATAGAGTTTGTTGAACGCTTGAATTTCATTTAAATTTTACGCTTTTTGCTGATTGTATAGCAAGCTTTCTCACGTTGCATGTTGAAGCTTGATTCAATATTATGGCCTCATTGAATTTTATTCAAATTTGACTTATCAAAATTGATAAGGAACATTTTCGGGCTTGCTTAAACTTAACTTTAAAGTATTTTTGTTAATGAACTAGCAAATTACAAAAATAACATATATATGCATGTATATATTACGAGATTATGTATACATAAAGTATAAATAAATTATTTTACAAACGAATCACATTCCACCTGTCTTGTGAATTCATCACGGTCTCGTATAATAGCATGTTTGCCTAGAATCTTAAGGGTCGCAGATTCGAGTCCTGACAGGAGCAGAACATTTGTTGGTTTGGAAAATAGTATTACAAGACGGTGATCGAGCAATTTAAGATAAAAAACTGATTAAGTATAAACATTGAAAAAAAAATATTTTTATTTTAGTAGGCAGACTTCCGAAGTTAAGGTTGCGTCAAGCTAGTTTAAAGTATGCATTTATGTCTTGACTGTCAATCAACGCTTTCATTTAACTTTAAGCCTTCAGCAAGTTATTTTAATGACAACTGATAAACTTTCTGCAAGACATTTTCTTAACATTTAATGCTTGCGGCAAAATTATTGATCTAACTTGACAAGGTTGCAAAGGCTTGAAGCCAGGTTCTTCTGCTGGGTACCAGCAATATGCATGCGACGATTGTAACCGTAGATGCCAGCGAGATAAACAGCAAACATTGTCGACTGCTGTGCCCTTTGCAGTTAAGGTAAGAATATACATGGCTGCATATAGCGTTAAAGTAGCCTGTGATGTAAATACATATGATTTACAGTATTGCTTCTAGCTACCATCAAAAGAAACAACGTGACAAATACCAGCGGCCTCAGAAGCCGACAGTAGAAATAATACAGTCGCAAACGAATGTAAAACTAAATGGTTGCGGCGGAACGAAATGCTGACATAAATAAATCGCAGAAAAAATGTTTGATATAAACCAATAATAACATTGTTGGCCTGAAAATGGCGGACATAAAAAGAAGCAAGCGAAAATAAAATAACCGACAGAAATTACCAAGAACTGCTATGGTAAAAAAATACGGTGTAACCAAAATGGCCGAATACAATGTCTCCAATTACACGCAGATAAACGAGCCTATGGACAACGAAATACCAAGCGTGAGTTAATTCTACTACAAGTTTGGAATCTCAATCTTGTTATAACCAGGGGACAATTTCTATCGCTTTTTACGCTGTTATCGGTAAGGGAGCTGTAATTCAGATGTTGGTACAGTCCCTGTGTAAAAACGTTAAAACTTTTAATGTACTTTACACTCACAGCTATTGCCAAGAGCTAGTTCAAGTTTCTACTTATAGAATGCACACGACTGTTTTCCTCTAGAGCTCTGAAGTGAATATTATTATTATTGGGTTTCTATGTGATCAAAACAATGGTATATTTTGTGAACATAACGTGTCACTTCTGGTTTAAAGGGTTTTGTGTTACTTAAAATTACATAATTTTATTTAAAATAAAAATTTATAGCTGTAATAATATGGTTTTTCAGTAAATAATTTGTATAAAGTGATTTTTCTCGTTGTCTAGCCTAGATAACATTAATGCTATTATCATCTCTCATTTTGTAGCCTCCTTACCGACTCCAGCACAGCTAGCGGCTAAAATTTTCTGTTTTCAAAACTCGTCCATAAGAAATTGTGTTATCCTCCTAATCTGATGTAGTTATCTAGAGCCACCAGTCAGCTATCCTATAAAACTCAAATTTTAATATATAGATTTTCTGTTTATTTTAAGACAGTACCTTCGTAACCAGAAATATTCAGTGCCTAAACCTTTCAGAATATTATGATTTAGTACCGGTATTTTATTTTCTGAATTTTTTTACGTATCTCCTCTTTTAAAGTTTTCATTAGTTTGTTATTGACATTATTGATAAATGTGTGGCAAAATTATACTTTACATTGCAGGTAATTGAGAATCTACAGTACCAGTATATTACAACTGCGGCCTATTAAATTTTAATTACCTAACCTTAATAACAAGGTTCAATCACATTTTATAATATTTCTACTTCACTTCCAAAAATATTTCACTTTGAAAATAATCACCAGAGTTTATATGGTGTTATTTAAACCATCTACATGAACACTAAGGCAGCGGTTATACCGGCTGCAGAACTTGTTCGATTTAAAAAGTTTCCGTAGAAGCTATACGTAATCCTACTTAAGTTTCAGTACACTCAGATAGAATTAAACTATATATTTGCCCTCACCCACTGTGAAAAAATACACTTATTTGCGTCACATTACTATGTAAACCATCTCCTTATACTTTTTAATTATATTTTAAATACATTTCTGTAAAAATTATTTAAAACTAATAGAATGTTATAACACCAAAAATAGGAGTTTTGAGGTTTAACAATAACTTGGCGGCAACCAGCTCTGAACGTAAGTCGATCGCAATCAATTCTTGTTCAAAGGACACCACTTTTGCAAGTTATTTACAATGAAATCGCTTTTGTACTGTTCTCCTACTGGTTGCTTAGAGGGAAACGATCTGTGTAACAGATATGGCTAATTTTGATGCGATATTTTGCACTAGTCAGATAAAACATAGACCTAATTAAAACACTCGCATCGCGTTTGGACGGATCCATCCTGCTTTCGGCTTTCTAGGGTTTTTCCTATATCACTTCAGGTGAATTCTAGGATTGTTCCTTAAACAAGCTCTGACCAACTCCTCCCCCTTCCCTTCAATGCCAAGGCCATGTGCTTTTCGAGGGTACGTAAAACCAAAATATATAACTTAATAAATAAAGTAAGTGTTTGTGTTTGGTGTTTGTTACACAAGCTTAGCAAAACTGTAGGTATTTGTATTTTAGTGTATAACACGTCTCGAATATAGAGAAGTAATGTGATAATTAAATAAAGTACCTGATATGTTAATTACATCCATTGTCTAACTTAGTATGTTTGATAAAGTCTTTCTCCGACACATGGCAGTACAATAGTATCTCTGAATGTACTGTTGGGGCCCCGGTGGCCTACCAAATATAGTTACAACGTAATATGTTCACAGACGTTACTACACAGACACTTTAAGCTATATTAAAGAATACTTACTATTTGTGCTTTAAAAGTTAAACAGTACTAAAGTATTAGGTTTTACACTGCAAAGTGTGTGACAAACGATTTTATTTACTTTCGCCAGTAACACATCAAAACTACTTTTTTTAATTACTCTGAAAATATTAAGAAGGAAAATTTTTTTTAAATGTTAATCTTTTCATAGAATAAAAGTTGAACCACAAATATACAATAAAACAAATGAACTTCATCTGATATTGGTAAATTTGAACGCAACATTTTGAATACTGAACTGTCAAACACATAAATTTTGTGTACTCGGTCTAGTCGTTAAAAAGAACACACAATGAAAATTTATTCATGTTGTGCTACATTCAGACGTGAATGACGCCCATTCACTACTGATATCAAATCCTGGATGCTGAACAGTAAAAATATAACATTTGTTTAAAATCTACGAACGAAACCTGACATAAAATATTTATCTATTCATTTCGAGCTATCTCTCAAAATGGCGTAACTACAATATAAGATCCCAGCTTGGACGAAAATCTTTATTTATTCATGCCGTGCCATTGTATGAAACAGTGAACCTAACAAAACAAACCCTTCTAAAATGAAACCTTATATTATGAAGTCAAACTAAGAAATTTGGTTATAATCTGTCCATTAGTTCTCTAAATATTACAAAGAACATTACTTATGTTATGTTAACTTACAAACCGGTGTACATACCTAATTAATTAAACTGTACACAAATAAAAGTTTCCATTAGCTCATAAAAATTGTATTCGGTTCGGTAGTTCTCCAAATATGACAAAATATTTATTAGTTTCACGTGGTGCTATCTTTCAAACTGGTGGACCTACAATTCTTACGTTCAGTAATTATATAATAATATTAGGATTAAATCAACCTTGCAACGTGGTTCTCGAAGAGTGACGTAAGCGGCCTGAGAACAGTGTTATTTATTGCCACTTAAAATGTATTCTTATTGCATATTACGTTTGTATATGTGTTTATCTTACTCCTATAGATTTGACGAACAAATATTTCAGAAGTACACAATCTTGGCCATATGTAAATACAAATAACGAATGAGGAGGATACCCGAGTGTCAGATGTCACACCAATGCAGACTTACTACTGGGCTTCCGGAGGCATCTGCTTGCTCTGAAGGGTGGCATGGAATGAGGTCCTACAATAAAGAAGCATGGACTGAGGAGGGGAAGAGGAAGTGGCACATCTCCGAGAAAACCCGCCGAACAGTGACATCGTCCGGCACGATTACAACATACGAAATTCCGGGGAACAACTTTGTCCGGGATCGAACCCTGATCACCTTGGTGAGAGGAAAAAAGCTGTTTCTGAGCAACAAACATAAACTGAATTGAGAGCAATTACAGTGACAATATCCTCATACTTTAAAAATCTCATTTTTTCGATTTTAATACATGGTTAGACGTTCCTAGTTCAGATTTCTTATGTAACTTATAATACATTGTACGATTAATGTAACAGCTATGAATTCAGTGAGGTACTCTTGGGTTTTTCGATTGTGGAACACAAATAAGCAATAAAACCATTATAATGACATGTAGGACGAAATGTCTCTTAAAACCCAGTTCGTAATGTGTTTAGGTCTGCGTATAAGCTGCCGCTTCTGTTATAAGTGCTTATCGCCATGTTGCAGATCGGTTTACGTTCTGGGCCCGCATACACAAACGTCGGCTAGTTACTGTAGATGGCAAGGAAATACATCAAAGAAGGAACTCACACAATGGTTACACAATAGAAACTCACATAATGGTTACACAAGCAATAAATGAAAACTATAAACCTGTAAAACTCACCGAAAAAAGCATACAAATTTTTGTTCAACATCATAAATATTCCCAATTTTTACTGCAGTGAACTATTCTTAATAGAGCAGTTAATAATTATAAATTATTTGTTATGTATTTATAAAAAGTTTGAAGCTGCTAATATCAAAGCTATTTTCTGCTTAGCAAAGTATTAAATATCTGCTTATAAAACAGAGAGATTAAAAAATTACAACATAAGCGTAATTTATTTTAAGCGAAATACGGGAAACCGAAACTATGTACATAACTCAACAACTTAGTACAGTTTATAGTTGATTTTTGTTATGAATGCAAATCTTGTTCTTCACATCGATGAAACGTGGTGCGTGTGCATTTTAAATGTCTATACTGAAACACAATTCGATTACACTCGTGTATCATATATGAAAACGTATAAAAAATATTGTACAATGATTTGTCATACTCTGCATTAATTTGTGTACAGATGCAGAAGACCAAGGCAACCGGCTTAGTGGCCGATATGTGGACTCACATCAGAGTTCTTCAGATTGCTGGCCACTGGCTGCTCGATATTAACAAGAGCAGCAGTGCAATGTGGAATTATCTACGTGTTGCGGGGACAGCTTTACAGTCCATCTTGCTCGTCATGAACTATGTATTCATGATCATCAACTGCACACAGCAGACGGCTGACTCAGATGAATTTACCAGCAATGTGGCTACAATTCTCTTCTTTACCCACTGCGTATTCAAGCTGTTTTACTGTGCCATGCGCCGCCGCAAATTTTACAGGGTTTTAAACAGCTGGAATAATTCCAACAGCCATCCTCTCTTTGCAGAATCCAGTGCTCGTCATCATGCCAGTGCTACAAGTGGCATGAAGCGCCTCTTGATGATTGTAAGTATACACGTACTTCAATATTTACAATATATATTTTATTGGTTGCACGTTTACTTATAGTTGGTTAAATGTAATCTCGCATAGGATTAAAAACATAAAAGTCATACTGTAATTATTTATAGGATCTGTCACTAATAATCTAATCCGGCGATTTGTGTTCGATAGCCGGCGGGACTCGCTTCCGATTTTCACTAGTTGGAGCGACGCGATAAGATGTACAATGGCGTTGTCATCTAACCTCATTCACTATTCGTGTCAGCTGGGCGTCGGGTGAATCTCTCGAAAGAACTACGAATTATGCATTCACACCGTCATTTTTTTTATCTATGCTAATCTTATCTTGCACAAGGAGGGATATGCCATTTGGATTTTAATATGTCTTTATACGCCTTGATCAAATACCTTGTGACCTTGGCTCATGAATAGTTACATTTAAGGCCGCGCTCTTTAGTTTATACTGTTTTGCGGTAATTACTATTTTTTTTTTAACTTAAACGAGAGCAGATATCAAAAATCTGTTTGGAAGTTTTGTTCAAAATGGTTTTTGCCGTGATAGCTAATTTTTCAAAGCAAGAAATTATACGGTTTCGCCTGAAAAGTCCACTAACCAGAACTTCGTGAATTACATAATTAGCAAGAACCACATTTTTATTCTTTATACCTTGAAAAAAATAGTCAACAAGGAGAAGACCTTTTTAAACAAAACTGCCAGACAGATTTTTATATTTGCTCTTGTTTAGGCATAAAAAATTAATATAGCAAAACATTATAAATTAGAGAGCACTGCCTTAATTTGGGCTTAAACAGCATTGGTATGAGCTGGTCAAATTTTGTCATTTCTTTAAGTATCGATGGTTGAAAAATTATGCAATATTAATTCAGTTTCATGGATTAAATTACAGTTAGAGGCTGAGTATGAATGAGAGCTAAATTACGTCCTTTAGCTGTATGAGCATGGATTGTGAACATCATGTCGCGCAGGTTGCAGTTTAATGCTCTAATCATTTAAAAAATCTGCTTCTACTTCTGCATCAATTTGCTTTTCCCATTTTTCTGGCTTTAAACATCAGACCCAGTAGTAAAAACACAAAGGACGCAAATGTGCAGCTGTCATTGCTCATCGATCCTGAAGGTGTGAGGTTGTTTAAAAATTCATTGCAAATTATTCTGTTATATCTATTCATACCTCGCACTAAGAAACAAGATACAAAAGCCACAGAAGCTTGCAATGTAACTAGCGAAATGTTTCAACCCAAACTACCTTGGAATTTCTCGGACATCTTAAGAATACGGAAAACGTTCACATTTGGGAGGATAATTCTAACGCCTGGAACATTCCTTTAAACGTAACAGGAACGTCGAACATTTTCATGCCAAGTAAATGCGTAGAACTTTCTGAGGGTGTTCCGATAGGTACTTAACATTCAGAGACTGTATTGTTATGTTATATTAAAAAATTAGTCAATATAAAACATTACTTGTTTTTAAATGCTTTATGCTAACTAAATATAATGACATTGATCTGTATCCATTGCGTACATAGATAATGTGGCAATTAAATATATGAAATGAAATTAATCACAAAATTCTATTTTGCTGCCTTTTCAAATATGATACAAAAAATCACTCCCAATTACTTTGTAATAAAATGCGTTAATATGAACAAAGACAGTGGCGTAGCAAGGTTTTCATTTTGGCAGGGGACAGGTTCTAGCTCTACTCATGAACTTAAATTTGTTGCTGACTTATGCATGTTTGTAATAGAAACTCTCTGTCAAAATTCTCCCGACGAAATATCCAAAAAACGTGTCCTTTTAATACGTAACGCACTGTACTAAGGGCTAGAAACAAAATATTATATTTGAACATTTCCAAACGCGTGTATTTATCTTATTTATATATACTTTTCACACTGAGACACAAGTATAAAATAATAACACAAATGGTAGGCGGCCCTTGGGAGAGGGTGGGCTCTGGGAGGGGACATGTCACCCAAATATCCCCCTGTACCTACGCCACTGAACAAAGATCATCACTTATCTGAAATATTTTAAACCAAAACTGATACACATGCTTCTATCTCAAACCATATATACATATTACTAATCACTTTCAAAACAACTTGTGTATCAAACCGCTTGTATTATCAAATTATCAAATACTTACAAGTGCATTCTGTTTGGTAGCTATATTAGGATTTATGATGCCAGGAATTAAGCATCTTCAAGACACACACACACATATATATATATATATATATATATATATATATATATATATATATATATATATATATATACGATGTCCCTATAAGTTTTTGATAGGAAGTGAATAGGTGTACTTTCGGTGAGTTTCCATGCAATTTTTAACGTGATTTGCAGGATATTCGTCGGAAATCCTGCTCGGACATATGTAAGAGGTATTTCGGGGAGTTAAAAAAAATGTAAAGTATTATTACTTTGCCCGATTTCGGGGTAACATTGTCTCACGTATTTTTGTTAGAAATTTTTTTTTTTCAGCCTCTTTAATTGATTAAGAACTCACGATCCGTAGCATAAATAAAAAAACAGTACTTTGAGGTGAAGCACATCTTAGAAATTTTGTATTTAATGCAATTAACGTGGTGGTCAAAAGTTATCTGGGGACACTAAATTATCATCACTGTACTGTACCTTTTAAAGGTGGTTCGTAGAATGATCGTAAAGGCTCCCTCTCGGACATTAGTAAGAGGTCTTTGGGGCGAATTTCTGTGTTATTTTTAAGCGGTTCGCAAAACAGCCGCGGTAGCTTCTTAGAAGACACATTTGGAACGTTCATTCAAAGGAATTACAAAAATAGTTAAACTTCACATGATATCTGGAAGAGTGGCTACTGTACTTATCTCCTTGTAGCGCATTTACTGCATAACAGCAGGTTCCAATCCCACTATGACATGTAAACTACGTAATAATATTGGTGGAATATCTTTTATATTGTAATGTTGTGCTCCACAATACGTTTCACAAATGCTATTAAACAAGTGTAGTTCATACCTCTGCAAATAAATACGTTTACACTGATTTTCCACGTGCCACAATAGCAGGTAGTAAAACAGGACTAATTTTATAACAATAGTAATTAGTAGAAATTTTCAAGAATATTCACATGTATGCCAGTTGTGTTTCGTTATTGATGTGGTGTGCAAGGTCTAAAAAATATGAGCCAACCAATAAAACTCAAAGGTTACCAGTACTATTACCATGTATAGTCAAAAGTCGCATTAGTATTATTTACATACTTTAAAACTCTAATTTACTTGACGAGTGTGCAACAAATGTTACTGGCCTGTCAGTGGCATACATATTTCCAACTGTAGTTGTTTCGTGTAACTTCAGTAAAATTTGAAAGATACTTATGGGAAACAATTGTTAATATTTGGTAAAATATGTTGTAATGCAATACAAAATTTACAGCGTAAACGGTGAAATGGACATGTCATGTTTATTTTCGAACCAAAAACGTCGACTGACGTAGCACGAAACATCTACAACACTTAAAAAAAATCGTGCCCACAGAACTATCACAATTTACAGTAGTTATGCGAAACAGAGTATACTATGCTTGCTATTAACAGTAGTCAGCCTAATAGACAGTTGATTAATTGTTCTAAAATGTATCATCAAATGCCCCACTAAAGGTTGTCATTATCTCTGTTAAGAATACTTCTTCTTTCATATAACTGTGAGTGTGTTACACAACGTGAACTAAGTATTATACATATCGATTTATGTGGTGAAAGCTGTATGAACCACTAACAACAGTAATAAAAAATTACAGTTGGGTTGTTATGCCCGCAATGACCAAATATTATTATAACATTAACAGCTATAGTTTCTTTATATATCGGCCACTACCCCTCCCCTGCCAAAAAAAATTGTTTGTATGCAATTGTAAAGCACACAATGTAACCTAATGTCCACACAAAGGTACAACGTTTTACCAAAATATTAGTTAAAGGCGGGTAACCAGAGGCAAGGTAAATTTTATAAATATGGTGAGTAAATGTTGCATCTGTTGTTGATGTGTCAATTTTATATTTGTAAGGATCATAGGAAAATTTGCATAAACACTGCAAATTGGCCGGATTGTTTTTGGCACAGGATATTAAGAACGTGGTATAATTTTTATAAGTAGGTGCTTTCGAGATTAGTAGAATGAATTATAATTTTCCGTATTATTACTTATATTTCACTGTTCTTTCACATGAGCGATAGTATAAAAAAGCGTTCAGGGTAACAGCCGAGACTTTGTTGTCCTTATATGTACCGTATTCTGTTCTATGTATTAAAATAGTCGCATCTAACTGCACTTTTTGAAAACGGAAAATCGCAGGTTTTCTCAATGTTACACAACTTCAGTAAAATTCTTTGTTCTTAGAACACCTCCTTTTAATGTTTTGTACATGTTTAATGAATAACATTCGACATTTTAAGACTTAAAATTATGCTGACACGTCTAGTTTACTGTATGCGCTGTGAATTTTAGTCTTCCAATGTAAATGACATTACAGAATGTGAGTATTTAGTGGGCTAAGGCTCAGTTTCACCAACATCTCTTAAGCATTTAACATTTGTTTAAGAGGATTAACAGAATATTAAACACGTTTATATATATATATATATATACTATCTTACAAAATTCCTCTGGGATTGCATTTTTTTGTTTGTTCTTTGTATTTATGTCCTTTTCTGTGTTATTTTGCCATTTGCCTTTCAACACTAGTTTTGATCAGCAAAACATGAGCAATTACATATGTTCACAATTCAATAAATTTTAAAGAAAAGCTATTATTTTGTGGAATGAAGAATAATTTATTTTACACACACACTACATCCGAACACATTAAAACAAATACAATTATTTGCCACAGTAATTTCCAGAAAGCTTTTCACATGAGGTGAAACAGGAGATCATTGTCGACGGTGTCTACCAAAATACTGAAACGATGATATTTTGTGGGAATAGTGATTCGAGCAAATATGTACGAAGTACGGTACACTGTACGTGTAATAATTGTATGAAAAGTTATGTGATAAAAACGTGAGGTTATTATTAGATGCAATATTATTGGTATACCTATGTGTTAATTTTTTAACAGTATGATAATTAACTGAATAAAAATGAGAGATAAAATATACATTGTTTTATTAATTGGGGTACATTTTTAGGTAACGGAAAAACTGCTACAAATATCTATAGCAAAAGCCTGCTTAAGACAACGTGGTTAATGGATTAAAAATCTTGCCGTTTAAAATTGAAAATACTCTTTCGATGCAGTTTTAATTGTAACTTTTTTATAATTATTAAAGATAACTATAACTGTGTGTTCTGAATGAATATTAACGTACGCAAATGTCTTTAACACAGTATTAATAAATACGTGTAACACAATTGAATTAGTACCTTCAGTGACAATATTTATTTATTTTTGATAATATTCGTTTATAACTAAGTTGCACGTCCAAGTTTATGAAACTCTACAATTTAATTTGTGTAATTTGTTTGGAAAAATATTTTGTTTCATATGTTTTCAAAAGTTGGTATTTAGTCTGTTGCCTTACAGCACATTTACCAAGAAATTTTCTTCCCTTTAAAATTATTTAATATATTTCGTTGCCCAACACAATATTAGTAGTAGCCACGTTCTGAATCACAGAATCGAAATGAATCAAGCACTCTTAAATATATTTCCTGTAACAACAATCTAGTTTTGGTAGATCTGAAATTAAAGAAGTAACCCTGTTTCAACAAGCTTTCAAAGTACAATGTTCATTGTTTAGCGCAAAAAGCATGTTTTTCAAACTGCGAGGTTTCTTTTCTCCCATATCAAAAGCAATATATTCCCGATTCTCCACGGCCACTTGAAATTGCATATTTATATTAAAGCCGGATATCATTCGGCACCTGTCTAGTATCTCGTATATTCTTAGAAGCAAATGAAAGTGTTTCTTTTTAACTTCACTAACCGAATCAAAACCACACATAATCACAAGTAGCAATACATTTTTTGTTAACTAGCACCCTGATAGAATAATGTAGAGGTACTAGTGTTGCTAACAAACATAAATCTACTTCTTACGGAGTGAGCAAGTGCAGTCGTAAAACATCAGACTCGTATTCGAGAGAACCATTGTGTTATCCTTGTTTTATTGTACTAATTTCGGGATTCTTTTTATAATATTCTCTAGGCTTATTCAAGAACGGTTACTTAATAAAGGTTAATTCCACCGGAATTCTTGTGGAGTTTCTACGGGCCAGGATTCTGCTATACTGATGCGATCCACTAGACAAACTGGCCTGATTCCTTTGCAGTAATACCGCCAGCCAATGTTTATAGTAACATACATGTTTCCACTATATTTTGCTTTAAAAAGCTCCTATTATTTTTGTAATGAGCATTACTTCTGGCCTTGAACCTTCAGTGAAGGAAGCTATTATTTAAAATACGAACTTGGGGACTTCCGGTGTGGCCTCCTCAATTCGAATTATTCGGACAGGTAATCATTCTAACTATCGGACATTCAATAAACAAAGAGACAAGTGTACGCCCTACCTGAACATTGCCTGGCCAGTTGCTCTCTTTAATCACAGACACATAACAATCTAAAAGTAAACTGTGACAGAAAAGCACTGTTGTAGTTACCACACTTATATTAAAATAGAGACAACAGCCCTGTTTGGTTGTTGATGCTCTCTTGGCTGTTCCTACCACAATCTGTTCTGTAGAAGTAACAATATGCACTGTAAAATAAATAAACTATTTGCTCCTTCTACAGAACAAATTGTCGCAGGAATAATCCAGAGGGTATTGACAGCCAAACAGGACTGTTGTCCCTATTTGAACATAAGCATATTAACTACAACAATACATTTATTTCAATGCAATAAATATTTTCCTTATTTTGACGTGGAGTAAAAACTTTTCACCGCAATCTGGTGGTACAGTTGACTTGACAGCTAGATACTGTGGGTTAATCCAGCTATGTTTGTAATAGTCACACACTTGGTATTGTATACTCGCAGCGTCTCCGAACGAGCTGTGTCAGTTTTTGGAATATAGTAAAGACTTATGATCAATAAACTGTACTTATGTAAGGACAGTTTAAACCACAAAAACAATTATATTAAAAACAACACATACATCATCATGTACAGAACGTTTCTGTATATATGTGATCGTGCTGACGGGAGTGAGGATCGTTACGTAATAACAAGCACTAATATGTCGGACATAATACGTTATTGTCCACTTCGCCTAATCTCATTGTTCAGTCCTGTGAGGCTTTATTTGTTTAAAGTGTTTTTGTGAGAAGTGTCATTGTGGTATTTCAAGACTAGGTTCCAAAGCCCCTTAATGGCTTAAATCATGGCTTGTGAATCTTAAAGGTGCTTCGAAGTTAGACATTATTATTTATGTTTCGGAAACTTTTTATAGAATGGTTTGTTACTGTGAAAGTTGTTTAGTTTATTTTAAAATTTAATAATTTTTTATCGTGTTTGGTTTCAACTTTGCACATCAGTGGCAACGAGTTCAAATATATATGACATTATTTTGGACGATTTTAAATTTTTACAATTAAGTAAGTGACTTATTTTATATATCAGTATCGCTCGAGGAAATCATAATGAGACCAGAGTGATTTAAAAATTTTCATTTCAATTTATTATCCCACTCATCTTAAACATACAACTATCTTTCAAATTTAACTTCACGTTGAGAAATATGGTCCAGGTGTTCGTACATTGACCACTGGCACGAAGCCTGACCATCATTTACTGTATTCATAATAACGGAAGAAAATATTATGGGAATGCTACTTCCTTTTGAAAAGCCAATATTTAATTGTAACGTACTGGAAAATATACACACTAATTCACACGAAACACAAAAGTCAGTTAAATATTCACAGTATTCACATATGTTACATGAAAAGAAGAAATGCTAAATTTTTAACTAATACATCAAATACACCAAATCCAATGATGCACACAAAGGTTGGAATCAGTCAGCCCCCGTCAAAAATTAATTGAGAGTCGTGTTGTAAAATATAAAGCATATGATTTTTTAAAAAAATTTGTAAAATGTTTTTGTATAACTTTGGCTTGAGACCATATTATTAGGGAGATACTCATAGAAATTGGTAGGCCTACCAGTACTTTTTTTGTTAATATGAAATATTAACGTATTTCTCACGAAAAAAGCAAGGCAATACGCACCTTCGGAGTATAGTCAATTAATTACACATTCTGAAAAAACGTATGTACAAAGTCACCGCAAGATTGTGGAAAGCTTTCCAGTAGACACAGTTCTACCGGATATGTACTGTTTAGTACAAAAAAAAACATCCGTGAAGAATAGGTGTTATGACATGTACGCTTGCAAAAAGTTATGTACCGGTGGTTCACCAGAATGTGTACATACTATTAAGGATTGAATACATGTAACATAATCGTTTTAACCACCCCCACTGACGAAGAATAATTTCTGAATGCACAAAACCATGAAACCCTTGTGATCTACTTTGTAGGCCACATGCTGGTTAACTCAGATGAGTGGAAGTCGCGTAGCGTACAGAGTTAACATACGAAAACACAATACCATATTGGTATGTTAAGAAACGTACGCATGGCTGCATTGTTAATTATGTAGAATACGCAAAGATACAGCATGTCTTAATGGCAAATGTGTTTAATGAAGCCGTGTTTAGGGAAAATATTTACCCAATTATTTATGTCTCAAATTTAAGTCCGTAATTGTGTCCTGTTAATGATAACACATGTTATACTAAAAAACTATGATTAAATTGATTGGTTAGTTTATATTATAAGCTATTATGTAAAGTGTATGCTGTTATATTTATATATAAACGATAATTGTACTATTATTAGCAATTTACATGAAATAATTTATGACTTTTATTTAAATTAATCAAACCAGTTTGTATAATATGAAACATGTTCACGGTAAGAAAGATCTTGACATAGATAGTTAAAAAAAATATTAACTTTTACAAGAAGAAATTAACAAATATTTACTGCAACAGTGACGATAGTGTATTTTGAGGTAGGTAATATCCAAAAACATACCTAAATTTGCATATGAAACTGAAGATATAGGCTGTATAATATTTGGACTATATACAAAACTATTATCATTGTACAATTGAAGATTAAGTCTCTCCCCTACGTGTTGATTTGTTGGTATTCCCTGCGTATTTTTGTTTCGCTATAAAAAATTCCAAAACTACCACATTGGAAACAAAGTTACTGAACTTACCTTTCAGTAGACGTATAATTATTGAACTAGGAACTTATAAGTGTGTCCTTTTTATGTAATTGAGACCAAATGTATAGTTTATAAGTCCATTTAAAGGTAAAATCGTTAGCTATGTTACCAGTGTGGTGCTTTTGAAATTTTTGGTCGTGAAACAAAAATAGGCAATGAAAGCCAATAAATCAACACGGTGTAGGGGGATGGGTTGGTACTGACACTTGAAGAAAAAAATTTAAGTAACTCTAAAAAGAAATAAACTGTTTAATGTTACTCTGTTAAACTTCATTTCAATAATTGTTGCAGGTCTTAACATTAACTTTAGGAAGTGCATTTGCTTGGACAACGATTACATTCTTTGGCGACAGCATCATTCATGTTCATGACCCAGAGAATGAGAACAATACTTTGATTCAAGAGGTTCCTCGTTTGATAGTTCGTGCATGGTACCCCTGGAACATCTATAATGGCTTTATGTATGTGGTAACCTTCGTATATCAGGTAATAATAACAATACTAATAATACTAATAATAACAGTGATTATATAAATTGTAATGATAGTTTTAAGCCTTAGCATATTGCTTATTTTATTGGTTTAAGGCCTAAATATTAATACGTGAGTATTTTAAAATAGAGTAATTTTAAATATCTCGTCTAATGTATGAAAATAAAATTTATCTTTAACTAAAATAAAAAAAAAACATTTAGAAGCAGGCTTTCATTATGTGATACTTACTAGAAGGGTGTAAGACTTTGCAATTTTTGGGATTCGCTCTTATACTACATTGGGTTTTTATATAATGTTTGGTAGTTCAATTTGTATTTCTACACGAAAGAAATATTGGCCAATTACTGAAGTTCGTAAATCGGAAGCATTTATTAGCATATAAGTGATATTTATTTTCTGCATAGTCAGTTATCTTTACAAACTGTAATGCCTGGTTCCTTAAGTATATTGCTGAAATTATTTAAATTTGTCAGTTAAGGTCGGAAAGAAATAAGCTACTTGAAACTTCATATTATTGAAAACTTGAAATTAAGCAAGTAAAAGTTCTGTAATGAAAATGAGAATGCTCTGCAACATTTGCTTGTCTTTAAGACAAATACATAGCATTAAATAATATACCATAGAGTCTATGTACACCGACTCGCTGAAATTACAGTAGACATAACATATATTTTTCTGCAATGTGTCAATCGACAATCGGGTGGGTGCGTAGCCCCAAAATTATTCACCTTTAGTCAATAGAATCAGAATTATTGGTTTTACAAAACAGTCACAAGCTTCTAAAATATCTATCTTAAAATACAATATTTTTGAGAAAAAATTGGATTACTTATCATAGTAAACCCCTTTAATATTTTCTGAGCTTAAGGGATGCACATCATTTGGCATAAATTTACTTAATGAAATCACTTGTTTTTAAAGTATTTGGCTTCATGTCACGTCTCCGAAAATTGCTTCTGCCAATGTTAAATAGACAAACAATTATTTAACATTAAATTCGCAATCCTGACGTTACTTAGCGAATTGTTACCGGGACAAAAATTATTTGGCTTGAATTTTGCTTTCTTAATTATATTAAGTTAAATTTAATATAGCTTGAAACTATTTGGATTCAGTCACTTTGCTTGTAGTTGGTGTCATAATTCCAACTATGGCTTTTTTTTAAATTTTGTTTGAAGTCATTTTACGTAAAATAGTTTGCCTTTTAAATTTTCTCGTACTAGACTATTTAAAATAAACATGAAAAAAAAACGGACGTGTGCTCAACAGTCCACGCGTGCATCGCGACCGTTCGTCAACACACAGCGGCGACACGGGTAGTATTCACAACATCGGCCCGCACATTCGGAAGTCACCCTGCATGCGCCCAATACTGACGGGACCGACTGAGCGCCCGAGTTCATGTGGCCACGTGGTCAGCAAGTCAACACAGAAGAAAGTGCCAATATTTAAAGAAAATCACCCAAGTGACATCACCGCAACACACCCCAACACCAGCAAAACAAGGGGCATTGGTCGTTACACCAAGCATTGCGCCGTCGCTGATCACGACGTGCGCAAATGCCGGAACAAATGTCGCCTGAAACAGACAGTGCGGGAGTTGTTAGGTCAAAGTAGTAGTGGCGAGACAGTCGCCGTATTTTTAGGAAATTATTGAGCACCCACAAGTAAGGCAAACGAATTTATTATGTGAAGTGCTTCGAAATTGTTCAACGACGCTGGACCGCCGAGAGCGGCCCAAACCGACAACCTGACAACCACAAAGACCACGCAATGCGTCAACAACTTTTTATATCTAAAATGAAAATAGTGATTAATGTATTATATCAAAGTATTTTACTTGTGTTATTATAATAACCAGTACCAGCTCGGACTTAGAGAACAGCTTAACATGCCAACCGGAGCGGAAGACACAATTAAATTAATTTCCCTAAGTATGTTTATTTACTCCATTTCAACAAATTCAATCGTGTTAAGATCTCTTAGGGCTCTCCATGTGTCTCATGTAGTTTTTATTGCTTTTATATGTACTGAGCTTCAACACAACGTGATTTAAGCGGCCACGTGCATAGTTTTGGCATAGGCGCTCTCAGCTACTAGCGGGAGCGAGCGCCATTGCTCCTCAGTCTTGTCTCGGCGTGTGGGTAGGCCACGTGATTCGCGGGTCCTGGACCATCACCGTATCTTGTCATATCATGTAGCTGCAATAGTCATTTCATCTCGTTTTTCAGGAACCTTTTAACGTAACACTAATGTAATCGTCCAGGAGTAGAGCCACCCCCTTCCCTGCAAGCTCTTGCGCCCAGGGGTTTATTTTTACAACGTAACTTCACCTTAGCATAACTAGTGTCCGCGTTTACTGTGTTAGTCACCCACCGGCTGTAGACGTGGGGACCGCTTAAGGCACGTTCGTGCAATATTCAGTGTGCCAATAACAACGCAATGAATAAGTGGTGAAATCTATTCACGCGGGTAAGTTATTTGGCCACGGCCACTACATGGTCCTTCGGGAGCTAGTCCCACTAACCAGCCGCTTTACAGCCTTGCAACAACATACATCTCGACGTGGAGGAGACAGAGAAGACCAGGGGCGTCATTTCAGGTTTTTCTAGGGGGGGGGGCAAGATTTTGTTTTCTGACGACAGTGACCTTGTTGCATCTTTTTTATTAATTAAGCATGTATAAATTAGATACTATAATAATAAAACTTCAGTTTTAAGTCCTTAAGTTAGCATTATTTACATTAAAAAATACAAAAAATATATTTATACACAAAAATTCCAAATCCAGGGGGGCATTTGCCCCCCCCCCCCTGTAGGCCCAAATGACGCCCCTGGAGAAGACTCGCCACACGGGCGGTAGACCTGCAGCAGCCGGTACGCTCCAGGGCGAAAGTAAGATGTCCCCACCCCCTTTTCCCTCACCACCAACACGTCAAATCTTTACGTATCAAAACTGGGCTTAGTACATTTTTGTCGTCGATACTAGCTCGCATGCACTACGAAGAATGTTTCACACTCAAAACAGTTAACAGATAGCAATACCTTAAGTGAACAACATTATAATGGAAAAATTGAATGTAAAAATTAAGTTAAGTAGGAGCGACACCAATATAGGCTACTCAAGTGATTATGTGCCGTTCTTTTTACATAAATTCTAATGTGTTCCATGCAACAACTGATTTCTTAAAAGCATTGAAATACAGAATCAGTATGTCAAATGCTTTGATGACAAAGAAAAAAAAAAAGGTCTCATTAAACACGAAGCGACTCGCCTGTGCTCAACGACGTTTATTTCCTCAGCGATCATCTTGTGGGCATGTTTGTTTCATTCTTTATAATTCGGCAGCTACTAGTTAATAATATTCAAAACCAGACTATCCCACGTCGAGAATGTGTGAGGCTCTTAACATTTATGTTGCACTACGATACTATGCGAAGCAATTAGCGCGAACGAAGGTGATTATGGAGCATTAAATAATTCTACGGCGTGTGCATCAGGAGTTAGTTCTGAGGCTCTGCAACTCTTCCTAGCAGCAACCCGACTGCCGCCGCTTTAGTCTTAAGTAGAGACTCTGAATTATTTTCGTGAGATTTCGTTAGCCATACGTGGCTACATGGCTGCATTTTGATTATTGTTAAGTTAAGAACTGATTTGTACATTTATAATATATCATACGTATTTTATAACCGCTATTTATTTAAATATTATATGGTTCTATCATTCCATGTACGTAAACTTTATTAATATTTTGTACATTGTTATAATTTCACATCCACATTTTTGCATTTATATTTTATTCTTCCTTTACCTTCTCTGAAACTGATTCAGATATATTACCTAAATAACACTACATTTTATTTGCTGGATCCAATATATTGGTTTCTGTGTCATTCATTTGGTTAATTTTTTCTCGACCCGCTGTCTTGATTGCTAATCCTGGCAGCCATGCTGCTTACTAATTTCGTTTTTTAAGTATACTGCAACCACTAGCCGATTTAAGTGGTCAGACACTCATTCACCAACACGTATGTCGACATAATGGTAAAAATGTAGGTTTTTTTTGTGCAGACATAGGCACATGAAACAAAATATAACAGAATTTTGTGAGTTCGTAATAGTTGACATTTTTTCTTCGGGGAAAAAAGGAGGTGGTAAGGGGAGGGTTATATAATCAAACATTTTATTTGTAGGAAACTTTTCGGTGTACTACAGTTAATATAACTTTAAACGACTAACATTTAAATTACAGGGATCCAAAATAATATTTTCCGTCGATCTTTTCTCTCTCTCTCTCCCTCTCTCTTTCTCGAATCCCTTCCCTCTGTCGCCAGTTCAATTCCCAAACGCATTTACGGAAACATGGAATCCATGCCTTAGCTCTATATCTTGTCAATATCATGGTTGTAAAGTTACGACGCCACTGCTCCCATGCACCCACAGTCATCTTCTTACTTTCCTGTAAAACTTGCTGCAGCCAGACACCTATCATATTATACACAGATTTTCGCTTACAGTTCTTGTGAGGAACTTTTGTCACCAATGTACCCTTATTCCTTTCAGCATATAACAGCTGCGACACACCTATTTAACCACCAGTTCCGTTTCCACATAGCCTGCTGACTAGGATTCGTACTCCGTCCGTATTGCACAGCCACAAGAAAAATATCTGGTGGTCTTCGGCTTTATGCTAGCTTTTAAGAGAATGTATTACAACCGTTCATATAATTAACAATTGCATACAATCATGTACATTGTTATTACTAAGAATACTTTTCTTGCAGACATACGTGTTTCAGCAAAACATTATTAACATACGTGTATAAACATTGTATACAAACATTATTTATACATATTATAATGAATTGTGAACTTGCAGACTTAACAGTTTCCGAAAATCACGACATATTGTGGTATAAATGTATAATATTTCAAGCCAATGACTGTAAAAAATTTACGAAGCGAAATTTTTAGAGATAATTGCACAAGGTCGTTTGATTTTTTTCTTTAGGTTGTAAGGCTTACTCTACTGTAGAGTTCGAGTATAATTGTCTATTTCACTTAAAATATCATAATTGTGCAGTTAAATGGTGTGAATATTTTACTGTAACTAGTAACTATTTTTTTAAAAGTTAAAGTATATTTGATGATTTCAGACGTTCATAAGACAAGTGGATTGTTCCCAAACCTTTGTTCTTTAAATTTATAATCAGAAAAATTAAATGAAGGTGACGATGATTACTGCTTATTACAATGGCTATAACAAGAAGACGTTACAGTTTTTGGCATTTAAAACGTATCCGTTAACTTTTGAATTGTTTCAAAATTTAAGTAATAATGATTTAAAATTATTCGTTAATAGCAAACATGGGTGATTATGCTGTAACATTTGCGTGAAATTGTGTCTGCCATGTCTTCTTCTTGATCGTCATCTGGTCGTTATAGAACCCTTCACTTAGAATGTGATTTGGATAGCACTTGTATACACAGTGGAGTTTTCGGTGACGAGGTTAAGGAATTTTAACACGTCTCCCCCACTTAAAAATTTTTTTTAGAAAAGTCACGAATATTTTTTACATTTGAAAATTTAAGGGAAATTCAGCTATGTCAAACCGCAATATAAAATAATTTTGAATAAAAAAATATATTGAACTTTTCAAACATTTGTTTAAAATTTCAACATTTGTATTTAAATACAAAAGCATTATATTTTATTATTGTGACCTGCGACTTCTTTATCGACTATTGATTTTTCAGTTTGATATATCGGTTTGTTTTAGTGTCGTCCTGAAAACGGAAAAAATTACAAAGTTTGTATTTAACAAGTCATTACGCGAAAAATATGAGAGATAAAAAAATTTCATAAGAGCAGATTCTAGTCACATTTTGTGGCTTAAATAAGAAAAAAAAATATCTAGTACAATTAAAAATAAAAACATGGTAATGAAAATTGTTCTACACCACGCCCTTAATGATTAATTACGACAACTACTAAAAAATAACTATTTTGCCACTTGAAATCCCCCCGGGAGGATTCCCAGACCACCATTTTAAGGAAATGGTCGAAGTTACTTAATAATATTCTTGAACTAGTCCTCCCTCCTCTCAAAACTCTTAACAATTCTGTACTACGCCACTGTATACACGTGTTTAAATCGCAGGCCTAGAGGACACCTAGAATGAAGTTTTGGAGGACATTAAACTTCGTACATACATACCTTCGCTTGAAACACTTCGTAGCGAGTTTGATTTTTTTTTTTTTGACGGACTTATTTAACGCTTTTTACATTTGCGTATCTAAGAAAAAAACACACCTCAAACAATGCTTCTATGAATTTAAAAGTTCTAAAATTGTATAAGAAATATGATATTCGGGCCTCTCAAAAAGACTCAAATGGCTTTTCAGACTTACAAATTTACGAATACATTAACCATCCATGTCCAAAAATTTCGAAGTTACCCGTCTGTAGTGTAAAGCGTCGATGAGATGTGTGATATATTGGACAGTGCTAATTTACTTGTGACGTCGAAACCGATCCCGAGTACGAATACTGAATATTATTAAGGAAACAGCGACAACTTGTAGACCGTAATTCAGAAGTGTTCTGGCTACCGTAAACTAAGAATACTGCACTTAAATGTATTTTATTTTCAAAACAGGAGGTACTTAGTATTGCTTGTAAACATTGCGCCTACTAGTTTCTTTTCTCTTTTTTTTTTTGTAAACCTTAAATTTTTTTCGTATCTGCATTTGCCTGTTTCGTGAATTCCAGCCAAAATGTGCGAAAACACTGCCACCTAGTGGTTCTACCGCAAAGTCTTCTTGTGAACTCAATCACCCGACAACTACCGGGGAAACTCTCAACCATCACGAGCTTGGCCAGAAAAAGTTTTGAAACTTTGATAGTTAAATCAAAAGTTGAAACATATGTTACCAAAATATATCACCGAATTTGCGAATTTTCGCTGGAGTTTAGTTCTTGCGCGGAAGGTGTGAACAAAATATTAAAAATGTTGATAACATAGTAATGCATATACCAGAGATTAATTTTTTAAAATTATAATTTCATTATTAAATGTTCGGTGCAAAAATTATTTCAACCTTATTAGAACGTTTTCAATTTGCTTTATAAAATGTGCAGTTATTTTGTTTTATTGTGTTGGTGGCTAAAAATTAAATTCCAAGACATTGTAAAAAAGAGTCCAAGTTTATTTAAAAAAAAAAATGTTCACTTTACTGTGAACGGCCTTTATGAATGCCATCTATCGTCGGAATACTAAACTAAAAAGAGAATGTTCAAGGTTCCATTATCTGCTAATATACAGGCTGTAACAGAAGTGATGGTCAACAATTCACACATGGAAATTACTGGCCAAAAGAAGCTACAAATGTTCAATAAACATGGGTCCGGAAATCAACCGTTGTCGAGTTCTCGTAACAAGTCAAATTGGGAACCAACTCCAAACGCGTTTGGATTCCTAGGTAATTACGCTGGTATCACAAGGTATGGGTTCGCCTATCAGGTTGTTGACGCATGCGTAACTACTCCCCTCGCTCCCAACATGCACTGTGATGTAAAGACAATCAGTTACGAAAGTAAAGGCACCATGGACGGAGGTTGCACTAATGAAGAGTAACTGACAGGCACTTCACGTATGGCAAAGCTAATGGCAGTGCCCTTCGGGCTACACGATTGTATGAAGAAGCTTTTCCTCGCCGCAGGCAGCCCGACAGACGTACATTTGCGAGATTACATCACCGCCTTCGAGTAAGTGGGAGTTTTGCACATCATGTACGAGAAGGTAGACCCAAATCCATAACACCTGATGTTGAGGAAAGGGTGTTAGACATTGTACACGAACGTCCGAGTACTTCAACATGGAGGGTTGATATTCAGGAGCGTGTGCTGAGTCATATGAGTGTGTGACGGATTTTACATCGGCAATTACTGTATCCGTATCATCTCCAGCGTGTGCAAGCTCTCAACAATGCAGACTTCCCTCCTAGAGAGAATGGATGCAACAACAGTTTTCTTTGAACCCCCTGTTTGTAAGCAGTATTCTGTTCACGGATGAAGCTGTTTTTACCAGTGACGACATTTTCAACTTCCATAACTGTCACATTTGGGCCGATGTCAATCCTAATGCGACACATGTGTCACGACATCAGCAACGTTTTTCGTTGAAGGTCTGGGCCGGACTGCTCGGAGACAGCATAATTGAACCACACTTCCTACCACAGAGACTAACCGGAGATTGGTACAGGTAGTTTCTGCGTACTGTACTTCCAGATTTGCTTCATGATGATGATGTTCCACTGAACCAACGCCTCAACATGTGGTTTATGTATGACGGTGCTCCAGCTCATTTTCAATTACGTATGCGCCAGCTTCTAACTCGACGGTATGGTCAACATTGGATAGGTAGAGGAGGACCTGTGCCATGGCCTCCAAGGTCACCGGATTTAAATCCCATGGATATCTGTTTGTGGGGTCATGTCAAAAGCCTGGTGTGGGCTACTGAGGTCAACTCTATTGAAGAATTAGGCTTGCAGATTGAAGCAGCCTTCCAGCATTTACAGAATACACAAGAACTACCTGAGGGGTTTCGCAACTCGTTTCAGAGACGAGTTCAATGTTGCATTAAGACGCATGGGCAACATTTTGAACACCTTCTTTAAAGATTAGAAATTCCATTTGTTCCTACATACTGATCAACTGCAGTAGTAAGATTATGTATGTTCTAGAACAGCGGCTTGCAGCTGCAGAGGTGCGGAAACATGGCCGTCACCTTGGATGATGTCACCCGGCCGCCATCTTGGATGATGTCACCACCGCCATCTTGCATCCGGTCGCAATCTTGTTTCCTGTTGCCATCTTTTTTACGGCCGCCTCCCCTCGCGAGGAGTGGGTTGTCCCGTGCGCGGCCGCAGACTTGGTTGAGTCATGCTCCGCGCGCATAGAGACCTGTCCGATGTGTGAAGAGAGGATGCGTACAGGGAGGCTAGTGAGTGTTTACACCTCTGGCGTTTATATTGTCTTGTCGAGTGAGAAGGAAGTGCTCCGTGTCTTGCTAGAGGAAGACGCTGAATCATTTGTTGATATAATTCATTTTATAAGGAGGCATATACTCTAGCACCAATACACATTCTTATTTAGCGTGACCGAAGCAGGTCGTTACTTCATAGCTCGTCTACACCAGTACATCCATCTCTACCATTGCTGTGGAGCGATGAAGGGGACAATGCTTCAGGGCTACCATGACGGGTGTCTCCAAGGTCGAGGTTCTGCTCCCTTGAGGATGAAGGCAGTGAGTACTCTCTGCGTTTAATCATGGGCTCTTCCAACACGTAAACCAAGGACTTGGACGAAGTGTACAATGATAGTGAGCGGGAAGAGGAGGCGGAAAAATGAGGATGCTGGGGAAGAAATGCGGCGAGAACCCCGTGCGCTGCGGGCCCAGGTTCGGGCCAGCATGAGGAAATCCTGGAGCTGCTGAACCAGCTACAGGCTCAGCACATTATTGCAGAGATCCTCCACACTGCTACCGCTCGCTTCCAGGAGTAAACTCTTCTCCAGACATTTGTGGGGCAAGGACCTGCCTAGTCATCTCAAGAATGATAGTGTACTGTGTATATAGTGAAAATATTATTTATTTAGTGTTTTATTGTGTTGTGAATATGTGTTGTATATATAGTGATTTGTATATAGTGTTTTTAGTTTTTAAATAAAATTTATATTTAAAACTTACAGTGTGTGTCTTGAGAGACATTATTTCATATGCCTGTCATAGCTTATTTTTAAAGGGCTTAAGATGCACCAGTCCTTTTACACTCAATCAGTATTTACATGACATACTATTAGATTATAATTTATTACTATAAAAGGTTTTAAAAATGCAATAATTTAGAATGAATATCATGCTGTCGGTGATGCAACAACGAAGTATTATACTGCCCAGATGTAAGCAAAATAATAATAGTGATGATAGGGCGAGAGTCCTGTCTATGGTACAGTCCATGTCGTCCTTAAACACTTATGCCATCTGGTGGAGACAAAAGTAAGTGAGTAAATAGGAAACAAAGATTGCTGCCGACTACGACACCCCTTACCAAGATGACCTACAATGGGAAACAGGAAGAGGTTGGTGGGGGGTAGTTAAGGGAGGGGAGATGTAGGAATGAGAGTTGAGGGTTGTAGCTGTGAAACCGATGAATGAGAGAGCAGGAGGAAAGTATGAGTTGAATGAGAAAGCAGGAGGAATGAGAGATAAGGCTTGTAGTTGGGGAGGTGATGAATGAGAGCGCAGGAGGAAAGTATGAGTGGAATGAGAGATTAGGAGGAATGGGAGATAATGGTTATAGCTGGAGAGCTGATGAATGAGAGCGTAGGAGGAATGTATGAGCGCAATTAAACAGCAGGAGAAAACGAGAAACAAGATTGTGGTTTTGACATACCAATATGGCGGATATGGTGTACCAAAATGGCGCCAAGATGGCTGCCTACAGCAGACGATTAGGTGGAATTAGAGAGCAGGTGAAATTACGAGTGGAATGAGAGCAGGAAGAAAATGAAAATTAAATATGGCGGCCTCCAGAACATGTAAACAAATGGCTGTGGAAATTAGGTGTGGATGTGGGAATTCATTCTGAGATGGCGGATGCTTTAAAATTATTTTTAGAATTTTTTTTAATTTTGGGAAATTTTGGAAAATTTGGAAAGTGACGTAATCCAACATGGCATTCGGAATCAAGATGGCGGCGGTGACGTCATCCAAGATGGTGGCCGGGTGCCGTCATCCAAGATTGCGGCCGTGCCTCCTCAGCTCCGCAGCTGCAAGCCGCTGTCCTAACTGCAACAAACAATGTGTTCTATCTCGACAACGGTTGATTTCCGGACCCATGTTTATTGGACATTTGTGTATTCTTTTGGCCAATACTTTCCATGTGTGAATTATTGACCGTCACTTCTGTTACATCCTGTATACACAGGGGGAAAAGGTGATACTGGTAACTTTCAGGTGGTCTTAACAACTCATCGGTAATTTGCATAATATGAACATTAGTATGTAATTGCTACAATCATTAATTTTATTTCAACATATGCAACGTTATAAATTTCACAGTTACAGATGCGCTGAATCAGAGTAAGCTAATTAAATTAAATGTCCTTCCACAAAAAATGTACTATTCTGTTTCAGGCACAGTGGTGGATATATTTTACAGTGTTTGTTACGTTAAAATACGCAGTAATATTGAGGTGAATATAAATTACATGTGTTAAATTACCCTGACAAGTTTTTTAAATATTTACACTGGTAATTGTACAGTAATTTTAAAAATTGTTCTAGGATTTTGTACATTTAAAAGCAGTCGTAAATATACGAGTCACTTATCTTTTAACACTTTCGGTTTTATGGTACTATGACAAACACAAAGACGTCTATTCAGATTATACGGCATGTTGTACGTTGCAGTTTACCAAACATCGTGAGTAAAATGACACTGTTCATGTATGTGTTATTTCATCACATTTATTTTTGATATTTTATGTAGACATATGGGAAGTAATTTAAAAATATAATTTTTCTTAAAATACATTACTATTTTGAGATAAAAGTACATTACAGGTGTAAAATTCCCTTCTTTATATTTACTTGTAACCGTGTAGTAATTTTAAAAACACTTAGGGTTTTTACGATAAAAGTAGTTGTGAATTTACAAACCATTTATAATTTAACACCTTCTATTTAATGTAATTTGACAACACGAAAACGACGATTCAGATTACACGACATGTCATTGTATGTAGCGGTTTACCATACTTCTTTAGTAAAATTGCACTCTTAGTGTATGTGTAATTTTACCAGATTTGTCTATGGTTTTTAATGCAGACATATGTAAATTAATTTTAAAGTCTTTGTTATATTAATACACACAAATATTTAAGGTAAAATATATACATAATACTGGTAACTTTGCACTAATTTTTACAACTCTTCTGTGTTTTTGTACAATAAAAGCAGTCGTGAATGCAAAAGTAATTTTTTAGTTATCACTTACTATGTAGTGTATTATGACAAACACAGATACGGTGATTCACATTACACGACATGTCCTTGCACGTAGTATTTTACCGTACTTCTTGAGTAAAATTACACTGTGTGTACATGTGTAATTTTACCAGATTTGTCATACGTTATTTCATGAATACATGTCTAAAGTTATTTTTAAGCGTCTGGTATGTTAATACACACACCAATTTTAAGATAAAAATACATAATGTGTGTTAAATTACACTTGTATGTTTATGAACATTGACGTTGTCAAATACAGAGTAAATTAACAACACATCCCTTTTTTTTAACAATAACAAAATGTTGTGAAATTCAAATAATGTTTTTTTTTTTAACTTGGACTTTTTATTGTAATTTGACACATACAGATATGGCAATTGTTGATTTCACGACATGCTATGGTATCTGGTATTTTACAAAACTTTTGGTGCAAAATTACCCTATGTAATGAAATTTAACAAAAATATTTTACAGTGTGTACTCGGAGGCAGAGCTGCCCTGCAGTGACGTCACACACACCCTCAGCTGTACTGTTACTCGAAACAGACCAGACGGTTTCACTTTCCCCTACAACCTCCTGGTATGGTCTTCCTTCGAAAAATGACGTTCTGCAAGTAAATAATCTGTCGTAAATGTTTCGGCTTACGAACAAAAAATGTTTTTTTCATACAATTTCATGAATTAAATCACAGGACCATTATCGTTTAGTACAGTAATATATTAACGTAGTAGCTTATCACTTTTAATACAAAGCTTTTACATGTACCATATATTGATAATAATAATAATAATGGCATATTCTGCTGTTTATGTTTTGGTTTAATTCAACTGGGCCAATTGGTCATTCGAGACATTTGTCGAACGCCAGGGCAGTGCACAATTTATTACGCCCCTGTTTGCGACTCAGAAGTAATTCGTAAAATTCAAAGAGTCCATTTTGCTCTTCCGTTTCTCGTCATACTGAAATAGTGTGACGAAATGTCAAGCAAATCCTATTACGTTTCTGTCGCCTGTGATGTACGATAGTATTAAAACGTCAGTAACTATAATTATGAATCTATTCCTCAATTTGTAACAAAATGCCAGTAATTGAGTAAACTAACATAGCTTTATGGAGAGAGTTATTTTGAGCTCCACACCAAGAAAAGTGGCGCACAGGTGAAATTCTGACATTGGATTCAAGGTGACCCAAGTTTGAATCCTGTTCTGACCATCCTTGCCACTTCCTTTTCATGTCCTGTGCACGTGGATCTACTTTTTAAATCTCTAATGACGTCCCATTTATTGTTTAGTTTTGTTTCATAAGTTCATAGAGTGGAGATATATTCACTCTGTGGAATGCTACCTGCAAATAGTGCTAGGACAAAATGCTTAGCCTGCGTGTATTCATTTACTTATCGTGGCCCGTTTTAGTTGTCAGAGTTTTGGGAAAATACTAAACGACAGAATATTCATAATGTATTCGTTTCCCCTCGCAGGAGGTGCTCACTGCGAAAGTTTCAAGACATATGCCACTATCCAGCAAAACCAACGCATTCTCGACCAAATGTACGATTATTTTCGTAGCTCAAACTTTTTTAGAAAACAAATGTAGTTATATTGCTAAAATCAACTGTGTATTAAAATAATTTTTAGTGTCTAGGGTTACATTACTTCCATTTATTTTAGGGTTAAACTTCTAACCATTAAGGCAAGTCATAATTTTTTAGTTAAAATGCAATTTCAGATGGCAAAATAATTTAATGAAGTTTAAACTGCCCAATTATAATTATATTTATAACAACCCCACATAAAGGTTACATTCTCGTGCGAACATAATTCGGTTACGAAATTTAAATTAGGAAATAAGAAGAATTCTGGGACTGTTATTGAAATCAACCATTCTAAAAACGATTTTCAAAATTTTTACTAAAAATTTATATAGTATGATTTAGTACGCGAATAACATTTTTCAAGGTTTGATGATACAATTTCACCTTTCATTCAAAACTTGAATAATTAAAATCGGACAATTACTTCTAACAATATAAATTTAAAACCCTGACGTGGTGTTTTCGTGTACTGCTGGTTGCGGAGTATCTGAGATTCCAGCTAAGAACCGTCCAACATACTATATGGCGACAATGTTAAACATGTACGACAATAATCTTCTGGATAATCGGCATTCTTAACTACACATTTGATAATTTACATTATTCAACATAACCTCTACACACATAATACTTATCTCTGAAAATGTATGCACAAGATAACATTTTGTACTTCATTCCCAAATTGTATAATTTAGCTGGCCCGGTAAAGAAGTCTAAGAATTTATTTTTGGCAAGTCCAAATTTTTGTTCATTTTGTCACATCATGTTCCTGGCCGCTATTTTTCACCTTTTTATCTCCAGAATACCTATTTATACTCAATCACATCCATAACTTCCCAAATTTCCCGAAAATTTTCCTTTTTCCATAAATTTTCCCTTTTTTCTTCGGCAACTCAAAAAGTCGACATAACCCCAATGTCCTTTCAAAATTGCTAGATGACTCAGAGGTTGCGCACTGAGCATCAGTCTAAAAATAAATCCTACTCTTTTATTAAAGAATTATTATTTCTAACTTAAAACAGTGTTTATAGTTTGACATTCTTTTTAAAGGTACACGCTAAAGATGTTAATTGCCCATATAAAATCAATCAATATAACTTATTTTAATTTACAAATATTATTTATCATTAATTTACAACGTTATATATATATTTATTTTTCGTATTAAATTTAACGTATCTCTTATTCAGTTATTTCTTAAGCCCCAATCCCGACTTAGTCATAGCCAATCGGTTTCCAATAAAATAAATCAAATATTTTTTAAATTTTAAGAATCAATTTAATACAAATCATTTTTTAGTTTTGATACTTACATACAAGGGTAACACTCTTCGACCCCAATATGAGTACGCTACACTTAAAAACACGGCAGATAGCATCCGAACAGCATCAATTTCACCAAGAAACTAAAAAGTTTTGTGTATCCAAACAGTTTAAACATAAACCCTTATCCCCTCACCACCACCATACATTCTACCTAAACCGGTTATCGCACACTATCCCACACCCCTCCCCTTTCCTTCCGTATTTCCTCACCTACCACCCAAGTCCCACCTTTCCGATCGCATTCCATATACATAAATACGACTTCTTCTTTCTTAATGCTATGCTCTATTGTTTATACAGTTTTATGATATATTTTTTAAGCCTAATCGAGAGCAGATATCAAAATTCTGTATCGCAGTTTTGTTTAAATAGGTTTTTGCCGTGATAGCAAATTTTTTCAAAGCAACAAATTATGCGGTTTTGACTAAAAAACAATTAACCAGAATTTCGATAGTTATAATTAGCTAAAACCATAGTATTTACTGCCTTGAAAAAAAAAAGCCAAGATGAAGACAATTTTAAAGAAAACTGCCAGATAAATTTTTTATTTCTTCTCTCGTTTAGGCGTATGAACCTAATACCGCTAAGATACTAGAAAATAGAGAACATGACCTGACAGTCAGTTACATATTGTATGATCGTAAAATATTACCAAATCTCGTATCTAACGCCAGCAACCACTAACATATTGTACAGTACTTTATAATATATATATATATATATATATATATATATATATATACGATTATTATTTAGCAAATAATATTTATTCCTAAAAAAACATACATAGTAATTTTTTTAATCTATTCTTATTTATTTAAAATTCTATGTATTTACCACTAAATGGAAAAACACCCGAATACTTCCAACAATACGTAATAGTCTTTAAAATAATAATTATTACGTAACACTGTAATGTCCAATCAGAGATTTATCGATCTGCATATACATTTTCAGTAAATAAAACCACACACATTCATCAATTTAGCGTTACCATTTAGAATATAGTTTAAACACTGACTTGTAAATGTACACAAATGTTTGCAGGTAAATATGAGAATTGTACTGAAGTACTTCTAACGACAAATGAAGTATGATGCTTTTCCCTTATTTTAACTAATATTGGCTCGAAAAATAAGGAGTTCTTGGAATTACATTTTGACAGTGAATGTGATTGATAGACTTAATGTAGTCTATAGGTATATCAAAGCATTAGCTATGACATGGGACGTACATAAAGTAGCTGGGAAGTATAAAACCTATTGAATTTTTAAATACTGTCAATTAATTACATATCTGCTTCATTTTGTGTATTTTTACAGAGAAAGAAACACTAGGCTTTTTATTTCCAGTCATCGTATGTGGTTTTAATTTTTTTCCACAACTTTCTGTGTTTAATACTGTAATGTGAATAATGAACGCATAGTTTTACTTTATTTTATCGAATGTCACCGTCTGAACCTCTTATAAAATACATGTATTTGTAACCAAACCTATTAAATTTGATAAACTGCTCTTATTTTGAATGTTTGAAACCTAAACATTTTTGCTGTTTCATAAGAAAATATGTACTTAGTTGCTAGATTTCATAACACATAGACTGCCTTCGCATAAGCAGCAGTATGCAACTATTACACGTATTACAATAAGCAACACAGGTTTGAATGTTATTGTGTCAGTTGAGAAGAGAGTAGAATGATGAGTCACAGGGTGAGTTGTTACATGAGTTGTTATGTTATTCATTAGTGTCATTATTCGACAGGTGAATTGTATTGCCAAGACTTGTCAAATTTACAAATAAATTATGAATTAAAATTCATCTTTCAAAATTATATTGCGCGAAGTAAAATTTTGAGGTTTGTAAAATACTGATCTGTATTAAAATTTTTTCTTCGACTACTTTCAGAATTTAGACAGTTTTCTTATTGAATGGAATATGTTTTGTAATTTAATTATGTTTTTCGAGTTCTTATATAATTTATTAATTTTTTTTTAGGATTTAACTTGAGGTTTCTTTAATGGCAGGGAACCTTAGTGTGAAAGTAGTTGGTTTCCTGGTTAGGATAATGGCCGTACTAGGTAGTTAGCTGGAAGGGAGGTGAGACAGCAGAGACGGAACATTGGAGGTTTGTACTTCTGGCCGGGTTGTTGCCCGTTTAGTGGGGCGTACACGCTCAAGGGTTGGTGGTCACCGAGTGCAAATTCGCAGTTTTGTCCCCTTCCTCATTTCCTTTCTGCAGCCACTTTACTGTGTCCATGGTCGAGTTTAAGAAGTGCTGCGGGACGAGGGTGTGGGTGTATCGATGACCTCGAGACGATCAGAAAGTGTGCGTTTAAGGTTAAGTGTATGCAATGTGAGTGACTAGGGCGGGTGGTGAAGCGCAAGGGGGGGGGGGGTGTGGGAGTCTTCGTTCAGCCACGAGAGAGAACAGACCGTCTGTCCTACACGAACCCTGGGAACCAGAGAAACTATAGACTATGAGAGAAAATGTAGGTGTAACAAAGTTAAATATTGTCTTTCTCTGCATCCTTGTCAACTATGAGACTGATAGGTATTAAGGTCGGTTTACGATGCAAACATGTGTGTAGCAAACGTAAGCGTAAGGAAATTAAATCTGGGTTTTCTTACGACACAGTTTATTGTGGCGCATATGTACCGTGTAGAATTACGTCGCAGACGTAACGACGTGTATGAAATGATTATATTTCATTTCCTGCCGTAAAGAGTAAGGGCTTCAGCCAATAGGAACGCAGTATACAAGAATACTTCCGCTCAACGTCACATCTTCCTTCGTTGCTAAGCAACCGATGAATAAGTATCTCTGGCGAATAACAATTATATTTACATTTTGATACGTGTTTTGAAAAATACATTTTATTGTCAAGTTGAGATACACGTGTTGCTTCCTCCTAGATGTCTTCACGCCTTTCACAAAGTTAAAATAAAAGTGTATGCGTGTATTTGAATATGTGTAGCGTAAAATATTAACGTATTGATTGTAGCCTATACCTTCTGTTTTCAAATTCTGTAAAATTTATCGCCAAATTGTTTTAACCACCTTAGACTAACAATACGATGGAAAATAATTTTCATGGAAAATTAAATTATCGAAGAAGGTAGACCAACTAACGAAACTTTTTTTTTTATGTGACGAATGTAGTATAACATTGCCATGCAGTTAGGTTAGGCCTACTTTGCATTAAAAACTGTTATACTTATTTGTGCTTTTGTGTGACAAAATATTGAGCAACGTCTTTGTATTTTAACGTGATAATTTGCCTACCTATAAACATTCTTATACGTTTACAGTAAGTTAATAAATACTTAAATTATGTTTATTTGTATGATTCAAATTAACCCTATACTGATGCAGATTAACTACGTCATACTTGTTGCAGAGTATTTTTTACTTAAAATATACATACAGGAATAACATAGCGGCTAGCGTGCTGTCATGAAATTCTTCGTTTGTGCAGTTTATGAGAAGTACGGAATTGAGTTACAAGTAAGGTTAGGAGGATATGGTAATACGCAAATTTGATACCTTTATTGTTTTAGTTGCCATACAACCCATATTTACAAGGAATGCCTTAGGAAATAATTTGCTCTAATACACTTTCAAGGCAGTTTGGTAAAATGTTTAGAATAAGAAAACACGTCACATATGTAATAATGGCTTAAGGAGAAAAAATAAAGTAACACAGCAAATACGGAAAACGTAGGAAATTTACCACATCTCATAATTATGACATCAAATACATGAGCTCAATAAGATAAACAAAACTATGGCCCTCCCGAAACAAAATAACGAACAGGTGACACCTGCAGCCATTTTCTAACACAGACTACATGGACGCACAAGGCCATCGTAAACCGCATGTCTTCGTTCTTTTACTTGTTCAGGGTGTTACGGCTACGGTTATTGCGTACATGTGTGCATCGTAAACCGACATTAAGACGTCTGCATGTAGGTTCTGTTTCAATTTAAGTTTTGGTCAGTGTTCACTCTCCTACGTAGATTTCCTTAGTATGTGATAATATCCTGTCACTTGAGAGCAGGTAATTAAATTAGTATAACTGAGGAGGCAGAACTTTAGCTGACATCGTTTCGTTTTACGACCTAATTTGTTTACATATGAGAAGAAGAATTAAGTAAAACTTGTTTATTTGTTTAAATTTTCTAAATTTGTAAAACATTAATAATACCTAGCAAAAATCGTATTTGAACACAGCTGTGACGTAATTTGCTTAAATTGAAAAATTATTTTAGAATGCTTTACTTGAAAATAAATTCTAAACCAAACTTACTCGTAAAACATACCCGGTATTACAGTTATTTATTTTAAATGTTGCCTAAGTGTAGTTCCTAGCAAAGTCCTGAGTTTGCACCTTGTTAAAATATCATAGTTGTTTACCTCTTGCAGATATTAAGCTATTTTGTATGTTATTGTACTCTACCGCTGCTATCACCACCCCCACATGAATTTACGACAGTGGTGCACCACCACCCATTCCTGTATTTTTGTGTATAATTACAATTTTCGTCAACGTCAATATAAACTTTATTTTTAAATTTTTTAATGTTTCCAAATTTTAAACATTCGTTTCATCCCAATTCATAAAATTTTTCAACAAATTAAATTTTATACAGAAATAATATATGTAGTTCTGAATGAGTTTAAATGCAACAGAAGTTATATTTCAGCAGCATCAAACAAAGCGCTTTATTCACATGTTTGTAATATAAACGTGTATAAGCTATATTTTGTTAATATACCGGTACTATGTGGTTATAAAGTGATCGGTACTCACAGTGACCCATAGACTTTGATTTGCGTAAGGCTGTACGTTTGTGTGATATGCAATTAGGCGATCGTGAAATAATAGCGCGAGAAAAAATAGCTACATCGCCCGGTACCATTGATTGGCCTTGAGTAAAATGATCCAAAGTGAAAAGTCGTTTGATGCAACCCCTTTATTGATGTCGCTGGATGTACGAACAACAATCGCCAGCTACATAAGCCGCGCCCCGCAACTGATTCCGCAGTCAATTTTGGGTTAATGTGGTTGACGGATTACTGTGACGAAGCAACTGAAGAGTCGAGACGTTGAACAGAGAGATGATGGAGCTACAAGGGAGCAGGACAGCAAATATTGAGGACGGTTCTAAGGCAGGAAAGAAGAAGGCGTATACAATATTCCGCGCACTACGACTCTCTATTGCAACTGATGTAAAGTTTTGACTGAGTGAGGAAAAAGAAAATATTTATTTCAAACTTAATATAGAGAATAGCACACGTTAAACATATGATGAATGTTAAGACCTTCCAAATTATATTACATGACGCTAGGCAAATTATTTCGATAATCTCAAGACTAAACAAACATTTTAAACTAAGAACTTTTTACCGTTAACTATTTTACTTATAAAAGATCGGTCCTTGTACACAAATAATCAATAGAGCATTTAGTAAGTATTTTTTTTATTTGGAAAGGTAAATAACTTACATTTGTCTGTGACATGTATAATGCAGTACAAGTATTTCAGAGTGTATCCACTGTTACCAGTACTGTGGCGCACTGGTTGATTTCATCTCCACGAATTTAATATTTTTTAATGTAACATAATCCTATTTCTTGTGCTTTATAATATGCATGTCTATTATTTTACACCAAAGTATCTCTGTGGCTGGAATAGCTAGGAAATCGCTCATATGGCGAGGATAGCAAACACATGGGGCTCAAAAATGTTTAAAACTTTGAACTTACTGAAAATATGTCTGGGTGACTAGGTGGTTTGGAGCACACTCTTGAGATGCAATTATTGATTACTTAAGTTTCTTCGAAAAAGTTGTGTTTACTATTTGTAATTATTTATTCTTTAAAATATGCATAATACTACTTAATATCCTACATCATAATACCAGTGATGTATTACTTAATATTTAGTTACGAAAGTGAGTGTTGTAATCAAAGTGTTAAATGGGTTATTTCTTTTCTAGTTGCTTTGGCTCGTATCTATGCTTGTGCTGTGCAATCTAGTCGACACTATGTTCTGCTGTTGGCTTATCTACGCATGCGCGCAGCTCGTTCACTTGAAGGAGATAATGAAGCCTCTGATGGAGATCAGTCACTCTATGGATTCTTTGATGCCACAGCCTACTGACCTCTTTCGCGCCGCTTCTTCTTCGTCACACGCCGCACTGCTCAGTGGATCAGCAGGTCAGAATAAAAAAAAATAATAATACGTACCCTACAAATAATTTATATTTTCGTTCATTTACTAAGTGCATTCCGTATTACGGTTACATTACTGTTTCTGAGAGACAGCTTGCCAAGAAAACTGAAAGAATAAGAGGTAAATAATTTGTCTGAAAACTTTTATGTACAAATGTGTATGAGAGTTTGCAAATCAAAACGTTCAATTATCTTGGAAATTATATGCCTAGGAAAACGACAGCGTAACGTTGCATACTTAAATCGTGCAATAAAGTGACAAAAATACAACATATGAAGCGCTAGTTGCGAAATGTAGTTATGATCATGCACGCACACAATTTCATCAAATAATACATATAATGGGCACTCGACACACAACAAGAAATAATTTGATAATTCACGGAATAAGTGCATAGATCCTTGAACACAGCGGCAGCTTGTGAGTTGTGTTGCAGATTCTTGGAGCTTAACCTTACACTCTGATGTACGCATTCTACATTAATGACCATGAAATATCTGACCACCTAACTTCTGTGATCACACACGAATAAGCGACACAGGCTTTAACACCACCTAGTACGTAACTGCTGAATTACCGACTACATCTGATTCCGGCAGCTTAAAAATTTCCTAACCAATATTTTAAATTTACGGAAAACAAAAATTCCTTTGCAAAATACGGCACAAGTAAACGCACGCTGAACTAAAAAAAAAAAAAAAATCCGATATAAAACAAATCACCACAGAAAGCATAACATGGTAACTAACACCGGAATAGAACAAGCTGAGAAATCTTATTAACATGTGCCGGGTATAAAAGAGACAAAAATTGCAGGAGAAGTGCCACAATTTTTTTGCGGGGATAACGTTGCTGCAGGGTTTCAAGTTTTTTGAGTTGCGAAACATACTCTTTGTCTCGGAGGAGCGCGTTCGAGGCCTAGAAATGCGGAGGAGATAAGGACGACAAAGCATGCGCATCACGCTTCCCCTAGCGTCACTGAACTGCCGCGCAGTCTTCTCGCCGACAGCTCGCCTCTATGTAACATTCATTTTAAAACGTAATATTAATTCAACATAAATGTATACTGTACAAGCCGATATCTATTGAAACGTTCTGCGCCAAGATTTTCATACTTATAAAAGGACCGCAAGATCACCCATTTTTGCCATTTTCGGCAGCATTACAATTATTTTAGAGATAAATAGATGACCTGAAATGGATATACTCACGTGTAACGTTATTTTAGTGCTATTTCTAAGCAGAAATCACTTAGGCATGCTGAGAAATTTTCGAATAAACTTGCATCGGCCGATGCTCTGCATATTATTCGGAAGCATAAGCAGATGACCACCTATATGTGATAAATATACACTAATTAGAAATTTATTTTACTTCTATGGCCGCTTAGTTCTACATCTACTTCTCCGTGGGGCGTGGCGGCGGTGATGTTGAGGTATAGTACCCGGCGCGGAAGTTAGTGTAAGGGCTGAGTAGGTCTGGTTCATTCTCGAGAATGGAAAGAGTTGGATGTTAACCTCATGTCTACTTTCGGAGTACAGAGATCCGGTGAGGGGAAGTAAGATAAGTGAGAGGGTAGCAGCTTGATAGAGAGAGAGAGAGACCAACTTCCCCTACACGACTGCTTTTTTGAATATACAAGCCACACCAAATTGTAGTAAACCTGTAGACACAGACACGTCCGGTAGATAAATGAATGTCCACCCACTGGCAGTACATCTATTCTCGTGTCTGTTACGTGTAAGAGACCAAAGACGAAATATTGCAGTACATGGTGCACACAAGTAGTAGAGTATAGCCGATTATATTGCAGGAGCCGGGAGCGGGATCGGGGGATCTGTTCAGTATTTGTCTCGTAATTATTCGTATATGGACTACCCAGTATCTTGGTTACTGTCCGTAGTCTTGATTCCTAGCTACTCTCATGGCTGTACCCTCCATCTTTTTTATTAGTTACATAGTTAACCTGTAGGTCGGGCTGCAAGTAGTTACTGATCGTCTCCTAGGTAGTGTTGATTATTAAGACTTTGGTACTGAGTTTTCTACCAGGAGAGCTAGTGGCTATACCAATCGTCTTGGTTACTGTGTCGTCTGCTAGATAGCATTACGATGGTGAAGAATGGAAACCTTCTATGTCAAAATCCCCTGTTTATGAGGAGAGAGAAAAACTGTTTCATTTTTCATGGATCACCTGCACAACTGGAATTTTGATACAAAATATTAAGTATGAAATTGTTTAGTAAGTTAACTATGTCAAAATAACTTAATATATATTTTATGAAGGTAAAAATTTACACAGAAGGTTTCCACCCAATAAAATTTGCAGAAATCAATGACATAGGAGCTATTGCATTGAAATAGTATCAGTTGGAGATTTCAGTTCCGCTTCTACTTCTTTCCACCAATAACAGTCTACTGCTTGGCTTGATAAATTGTGCACTGTGTAATTGTGGCAGCATAATTTGGTTTTAAAGTATACTGCCGAGGCCCTCACAAATGGTACGAGTTTTACTGCTTGGACATCCACTGAAAATGCTTGACAAGACTTGGATTCTGCAGCTACCTTGTTTCTCTTGTCTTGCCTTTTCTTTAGATTCCGTATGTTTCAGATAGACTACTTCTGTTAAGTTGTCAACAATATATTGACAGCAGATATCACACAGGTCCTTCTTTTGGTGGTAGAGTACTATGTTCATATCGTTCAATATTTCTGAAAATGTAAATCTGCTTAGGCAAGTCATTTCCTCTTCTTCACATTTGGTTTTGTACACTCTGTATAGTTCCATAACCGAACTAAACACTGTTTCCAAAAACTTGTTAGCATCGTTAGAGCAATAATGCGATTCCAGTTTTGGCAAGTCCTGGATAAATTTAACCGAAAAAGCTCTTCTCTTTACTACACTGTCATTTTCTGATTGTCTACCTGCAGTTGACACATCTTGGAACTTTGGTGATTTGCTGTAAGAAGAGAATTCAACAGTTGATGATTTCATGCCATGAAACACACATGATGCCCACTTTCTCACACTCCATACACCTAAACCAAATGTATGGCAAAACATGTCTCTGCATACCTCTTTTATTTATTACCTATTTTATGTGATAGTGAAAAGTTGCTGCTCTTCTGTCTCCTGATTCTGCATGGCGTTTCTGTTTGGGAACAACACAGTCCACTAAAGAGGCAACATACACCTTTCTTTCATTCCATGACAATTTCTGCCAAAAATTGTTGAAAAGGCCTTGCTCTACATCATCTATAACATCATTGCAAAAACGTTTTTTTTTTTTGACTTCAATCATGTCGCTGAGGCACAATGTGGACCCAATTTACGTGCATCTACTGTTTTTTCACTTTTTTTTTTTACTCGTCCAGCATAGCTTTTACCTTTTTCCTCTCAAATTGGGCATTTTGTATCTCTTCCATTGCTTCCTATTACTTTTATCCTTTCGTTTTCTGGTACATTTAGACCCCTTGGAGGCATCTGAATCTTCAGAACCCAAACCATCTTCATTTCGAATACTATTGCTTTCCTCGTTTATTTGCTCTTGACCATTACGAGTTTCTGAAACCAATTCAGTATTATTCTCCATAAATTCATCTTGACAAACACCATATGAAATCCCTTGGTTATCATTACAGCCACTTTCACTTATTGTGTTCATTTCAGCTTCATGACCCTTGCCCATTTCTATCTCGTCGCCATAGCTTACACTATTCATCTTGTCTTCTGTGTGCAGATTATTTTCGACTAGGAGTTCATAAATAACACCTGGAACCATATCTTCAGTATGAAGGGACAATTTTACGACATCCTTGCTTAGCAAAATATTTGTGTCGCATTCATCAAGCACCTGAAAATAAATGCCAATAGGCCTATTATTAGTGGCTGTAACAACGGTTTTACATCTGTAGTAACATGAAAGAAAATTTTAAAATAAAACTGAATTAATGAGTGAGAAAGTGAGAAAAGTGAGCTTAACATTTTTTGTCATTAGATATGGCCACAGACAACTAAAATATATCATATGACCAAAAACAAAAACTGATAAAATGCAATCAAAACTGTTAAAATGAAAACAACAATTAAGCAAAAAACTGTTAAAATAATAAAAAAACAGCAAACAATGGTTAAAATGTAATAAAAACAAAACAGCACAAAATTGTTCAAATAAACTATACAAACAAAAATGCCAAAATTAGTTAAAAGGCTATTAAACAAAAACATAAAAACAAAACACCAACAATGAATTAAAAACCCTGCTACTGAATTAATGAGAATACACAGTTTTCTTTGAGTTAAGTATATAAGAATATAAATGAATAGTTACCAATGCTTTTGCTGCTGTACTATTATATTCTTCTCCTTCCTCTGTTGACTACAGAGCAAGTTCAAACAATTTTTCTGCTCTCGATGACATTTCCTATATGTCTGTGGCATTAAACTTCATACATGATTCTAAAACAAAGATGCAAACAAAAATTACAAGATGCTTTGTATACAGCTAAACAAAAACAAAGCTGGTTTCCATAGAATATGTGATATAGGAGATTTCCACACTCGATACTTAGTGATCTCTTGTCAGCTGACATAGGTGGTAAAGTGATAGGAGGTTTCCGCAGCATTTGATTCACGACGACATAGGAGTTTCAGTCATTTTGTATAACATATAGGTGCTATGCCATAGAAGTTTAGTGCACACGATTCCTCAATTTTTTGTAGAATTTTTCATGCAATAACCTAAAAAATGCTAAAAATTGACATAGGAGATTTCCATCCTTCACCATCGATAGTAATGTGTACTAATGGTTCAACCCGTCTCCATTTTCAAGTCTCACCCTTAGGAGCGCTACCCCACCTAACCTAACCGAGCCCTTTTGTTTCTGTTCGTTGTCTTGATTCCTAGCTACGTTTTTTTTTTAGTTATATAGTTAACGTCTAGGTCGGGCTAAAAGTAGTTACTGATCGTCTCCTAGATGGCGTTTATATATTGTGACTTTGGTATTGAGTCTTTCCACCAGAAGAGCTAGTAGCTATACCAGTCATCTTGGTTCCAGTGTCGTCTGCTAGATAGCGTTGTTCTATGGACTAATGGTTCAGTCCGTCTCCATTTCCAAGTCTCGCCGTTAGGAGTGCTACCTCACTTAACCTAACTTAACCTAACCTTACCTGTCCTAACAAGTCACATTCCTAACCTTGTCTCTGTTCTTCCTTTAACCCAACACTTGTTTTCCCTTGCATGTCTGTCTTGTACTACTTTTTAAAACTTGTGTACTGCTTTTTAAGTATTTTTATAACGATTTGAATTTACGGATTTACATGTGCTTGGCCCTCTCTCTCTCTCTCTCTCTCTCTCTCTCCACCCTCCTCGCTCTCCCTCAAACCTCCTCCTCCCTCTCTATCCCTCCTCTCTCATTACACCCTCTTCTCTCTCTCACCACTATGCTCCTCTCTCCCTTCACCCTGTTCCTCTCCCCCTCCACCCTCCTCTTCTCTTTCTCCCTCAATCCTCATAATCTCTCTCCACCCCCCTCTCTCTCTCCACCACCCTCTTTCTCCCTCACAGATAATGCATTTTTCTGTTTGTATTTCTGAGTTACACCTCCAAAGACTTTTTTGTTTAAATATTTGGTTCTATTTATTTTCTTATACTTTGGACTTTGGTTAGTGGTTTCTAGTGTCGCACAGTAACAATACGTACTTTGCTTTAAGTAATTTTCTTGTATGTAGGTAATTGTGTGCAGTGTGTTATTTATATAATTTTTTTTGCCTGTATCTAACCTAATTTTACATGACCTAACTTCCTACCAAGTCACATGTCTAACACTGTCTCTGTTTTTTTCTTTGACCTAACACTTGTTTTCCCATATATGTATGTCTTGTATTACTTTTTTTAAACTTGTGTACTGCTATTAATTATTTTCGTGACTCTCTCCAACCTCCACTCTCTCTCTTGCTCCACCCTCCTCTCTCTTGCCGCACCCTCCTCTTTCTCTTGATCCACCCTCCTCTCTCTTGCTCCACCCTCCTCTTCTCTCTCTCCCTCAACCCTCCTCAACTCTCTCCGACCTCCTCTCTATCCAACTTCCTATTTCTCCCTCACAGATATTGCATTTTGCTGTTTGGATTTCTGAGTTAGACCTCCAAACACTATTTTTTGTTTTTATTATTTGTTTTTATTTATTTTCTTGTACGTTGAGCCTGAGTATGCGGTTTCTTATGTCGCGCAGTACCTATTGTTTTAAGTAATTTTCTTGTATGTAGATAATTGTGTACAGTATGTTATTTAATTGATATGTTTTGTCTGTATCTAACCTTATCTTACATGATCTAACCTCCTACCAAGTCACATGTCTAACATTGTCTCTGTTCTTTCTTTAACCTAATATTTGTTTTCCCTCGCATTTATGTCTTGTATTACTTTTTTAAACTTGTGTACTGTTTTATGTATTATTATCACCTTCTCCATCCTCTCTCTCCACCCTCTTATTTCATGCACTAACTCCACATTTTATGTCACTTATTGCAGTACTGCAATTTCTTGTACTCATTAATTTTGCCTTGGGAAACATATTTACAAAGAATGCTACCTAATATATATTTTTAAGTATTTTATTGCTAAAAACTATTATTTTGTATACAATTCTATTCAATAACATTCTCGAGTTGTTGTGAGATATCGGGTATTCTGTATATCGGTAACTGTCCTCAGCGATGCGGCAGTGTTGCTTAAACAGTTTCGGGATGTAGTCTTAGCGAGTCTCGTGATTTCTTCGCTAGCCTACTCGCCGCTGCTAATTCTTGTAGCTTCTAGTAGTGTACTAAGCCTCTCTTCATTGCAGTAGGTGCCTTAGCAGTACGGGTATTGCACTAGGTACTAGACTTTGTCTAATAATGTCGTTTAAGCTTGTTGTGCGAATCTTCTCAGTGTGGTCAGGATGTAATACACTGTCGGGAAAGATATCATGAACACGACTTACCTTTTGTCAAGAGTATCATGTGGTAGAGTGTTTACTCCGTCTTCGAACATGCATCACTTGTCTGTCTAATAAGCGCAAGTTTGTTGCTACACTCGGAATATAGTTGCTTCTTCTATAATCTGATTTTATGAACAGTTAATCATATAACCTTCTCTCTGTTCAGATCCCAGATGTAGTCCTCGAAGGTAATTTTCTTTTTTATCACACATTTCTAGACTTCTTTAGCCTTTTACATACATTTTCACAGTACCTGTACGCATATATCTTCGCGCACAGTCCTTCAAACTCAGTTATAGTCACGCCGTTACATTCGTCTTTAAATTTGCATATAACCTTTTTGTTTTGAGGCGCGTAGCATGGATGGTCGACAGGATAGACTGATGTATCAAATTGACTCTGGAAGTTAGTATTGGTGAACATGTCTTGATAAAAGTCACCTGTTCGTATTTCGTAGATGAAACTGTCGGTGACCATGTAGGCCAACTGCAAGTCATCACCGCACTTAGCCTTCATTATATCATAATGGAACCGGTACATGAGCGTCTTCAATAGGTCAAGTACAGCAAGGCCGGCATAGTTGGATTTATCGAACAAGATTATTTCAGGCTCAAGTTTCATTAGCGACAGGTTTTCTGAGTAAATTTTTCTGTCTTTGAAGGCAGGTTGTAGGAGTCAGTGCGTAAGAGTCAGTGCGTAGGAGTCAGTGCGTAGGAGTCAGTGCGTAGGAGTCAGTGCGTAGGAGTCAGTGCGTAGGAGTCAGTGCGTAGGAGTCAGTGCGTAGGAGTCAATGCGTAGGAGTCAGTCCGTAGGAGTCGCCTGTGTGAGAAGTTATCCTGCATATAAATATACAATGCAAGCACCAGGACTTGAGATGTCGTGTATACAGAGTGAAACCGAAGGTCTACCCTCTTCTGTCACCATATTTCGTAGATGAAACTGTCGGTGTCCATGTAGGCCAACTGCAAGTCATCGCCGTACTTAACGTTCATTTTATCATAATGGAACCGGTACATCAGCGTCTTCGACAGGTCAAGTACTGCCAATACGGCATAGACGGGCTTATAGAACAAGATTACTTCATGCTCAAGTTTCACAAACGACAGGTTTTCTGAGTAAATAATTCTGTCTTTGAAGGCAGGTTTAGCAACGAGTTTCTTGAGTCGCTTTTTATTACACACAAGACTCATTCTTTGGCTGTTGCGCTTGTATTCAATGAGCTTCCTATAGACTGTATTGTTAGCTATATTGTAAAAGTCCTTCTTATACTCATTTGCTGCTGCTGCACGCCTAACTTTTTCAGCTGGATGGATGGCTCTAGCTTGGCACTTTGCTCAAACTCCAACATACTACGAATTCTTTTCAATCTTAAGTCCGTGGCTAACAGCTTGTTTGAGCATAGTATAGTGAACGATAAAATGATTCTTATCTTCCATTGTAGTCATCAGTTTCTTCTGTGATGATTCTGGAGGACATTTGTTTATCGGCAGAAACGGTAGATCTTTGTGTTCCTTGTATAGTTCAGGAGGATGCATTACATTACGTTTAATGATGTATTTCACAGGGGAGGTGTCCGGCATACTGTTAGTACGTTGCTGGCTGCGTAGGATTGTATTTCTCATCATAATACATGTTGTTAGAAACATAGTATCACTTCACACATAGAGCCGCACTCCCTCGAATGCCTCTCTCGAGGAATATGTACATGTCATAATCTGTCAGCAGTTTGAGCTTCACTGCAACATCCAATGCATATCCAACTAAACTTACATAATGCACACAGCCCCAGTCCATTTGTTTCTAGACAGAGGCTGCAATTTTTTTCAAATACTTATGCGAGTAGGAGAATGCTCGTTTACAAGTAGGTGTCTGACGTAATTTTTCAGGTTTTGCAAGCGAATTTCTCCCACACAGTCTGTGCATGTTCGGAGTTTGAATCACTAATGTGGTATCTGTCAGTCAATTTTAGAACGTCTCCTATGCTGATAAACCTGTTTCTTCTAATATTCCGACACTGTCGACGTAGCCATAGAGAATAACTCCCTTCCTTCTTACTAGTGTAGTGTTGCAGAATTTTGTTACAGGCAGATTTCCTGCTAATGTCGTCAGGCCACTGACCATGAAAAGAAAACTGTCGATAAATTGTATGGTGAGTAGAAGGAAAATGGCGGTCCGGGGACAGGGGCTGGGGGCTGAGGGTGTGAGGGTGACCTTGACCTTTGACCCCATGACCTTTGACCCCCGTGACCTTGACCTTTGACCCCTGTAACCCGACGCCATCTTGTTTCCGGCCGCCATATTGTTTCCGGCCGCCATCTTGTTTCCGGCCGCCATCTTGTTTCCGGCCACCATCTTTAATGACGTCAATTTTCGAAAAATAAAAAAAATTTAAAAATTCAAAAAAATTAAAAAATTAAAAAAAAAAAGTTTAAAAATTCTGCCATCTTGTTCCGACCGCCATCTTGGAGGTTTCTTCCGAGTCTCCCAAAAATTTTTTTGATTTCGCATTCCATTATAACCCCACATGCATTAAAAAATTAATTTAATTAAAATAAAATCTTTTTAATAAAAATACTATTTAATAAAAACGTTTTATATATTATAATTTTATATAA
>PNEQ01107227.1:67198-101998 GCA_003012365.1 Medauroidea extradentata | reverse complement strand
TCTCAAAGACACCTAGCCATCTCAGTGACTATGTTATAAGATAGTTTGTATCCTAACAAGATTGTATTCTCAGTTGTTTGTCATTTACTAGATTGTGTTACATAGGTTCAGTATTGACATTCTGTGTGTGCAGCACAAGGCTGCACTAAAACTGATGTGCTATTATTATCTCTTGTATACTTCATTGCACAATTGTGCTTAAGTCATATCAATTATCCTACTAGTAGACATATAGCCTAGTTAAAGAAGGGAGATGTAGTAATGTATAATATGAAGGTTGGCATCATTGTAACGACTAGTGGAAAAATGTCATGGCACCTATGAGACTGTTAGATGTGACGGTGCTAGTAATGTATTAAGTTGAACGGATGTACGAGTCAAGAGACAAACAATACAATTTGTTGCTTTTATGAAATTCTGAGAAGAAAATTGTAAGATTTGCTGTTACATTGCTAATTCTATTTACCTCACATTACAGTAAAGGCATGGCAGTTTAACTGTTAACATGTATTTATGCCACAAGCAGTTCTACAGTTTTTTTATATTCTTAATTTTCCTGACTAACTGCAGCCTGAATATACCTACATTACAACTATACCTGTACTGTAGCAAAAGGTAAATACAATATGTGTTATACTGAAACAAAGACTTAATTAACAAGTGTTAGTAGTTAAAACCAAATTTACTTAACTTTACACAATACTAAATCAAAATGTTTATCTGATGTACATACTCACATAATGCCCAAACAAAGGACTGAAGAGAAAGGCCACAAGTTCAAACACACCAAACACTAAGCCATATTCTGTAGCAGTTGCACCTTTACTCTCTGCCTGCAAACAACAAACAATAACTCAAATAAATTGAATCAATTAAAATTCAAAAGCTATCATATGAACACAATGAGATACAAGAAATCTTGTAGTAGGCTATATTAATTACTGCAGATTTAAACACTGATGTTAATAATTTGCCACTGTTTCTTTTTTTTCTTTTTTTTTATATTATTATTCTTTCTTTATTTTCTTCTTCCTCCTCTTTCAACTTATAACAATGGTATATTGGAACTTTTGCCACTAAATCATTTCTAAACGTCTCATGTACAATTTTAAGTTAAAGTTGGGTCTCAACTCGCGTGTTGAATTATTTAATTTTTCACTTTATCTAAATTCTGAGAAGAAAAGTGTGAAAAATGCAACTATAGCATGAATTCTATTTACCTTTTAACGTATATGCATTCCGCAATCAGTCGAGAAAATTATGAATATGTAAAAAACTTGTTTGACTGAATTGCGGCCCACATATAAGTTAAAAGTTCAAATGCTATGTTGTAATGTAGTGCAGGTAAATAGAATTCATGCCATGATCACAAATGTCACACTTTTCTTCTCAGATTTGAGAAAAAGCTAAAAGTAAAATAATTCAACATGCAGGGTTAGACACCACCTTAAGCATATTTCACTAAAACAATATAAAATCATACTGAATATTTTATCAAAAAATATTTACAGTCATGAATTCTTTCCGTTTCTTTATTTTCAGCTAGTTCCATTAAATGTTGTTTTTAAGCAATGGAGTGTGTCAGTTTGACAAACCTTAATACGTTAATTTATTCAGTTACATCACACTTTCATGTTGCAAAATGAGTCTGCCACATTCACCTCGACAGTTGCGCACTGAACCCCAGGGGATCACGACAAAGACAGTGCGCCCTCTCTCGTTCCTTCTCGGTATCACCACCTATGCCACTCTCTGAGCCACGACCCAGGAGAGAAAAGAGAGTTTGAAAGTACTGTAAATAATACAACATGAACGTAATAAAGAAATGTAGATAGTGAGACATGTTTATAAAGCAACCTATAAATCAGGCACAGGCTGACGAGGACTATATCATACCTAGCCAGATTGGTACAGATTTGTGGTTGGCTAGAGGTCCAAGGTTCACGCCAAATTCAGGTGTGGTAACGGCTGGGTTGGTTCCTACACCAGCATGTTTACGACACTCATTAGCGTGAAGTCAAGATTGTTGTTATGTTACGTTACTTGTAGCAACTCTACTGACAGAGATATATGGTCCCACGAGAAGCAATGGAACACCTGTACGGGCAGCTGTTATAACTCCAAGTATTCTTTGATGCACATAACAATAATAAAGTTAATTGTGCAAGTCTATATTCTAAAATGAACATCTAGCAATGAATAAAATTTGTCTTTCTATTACAAAAACTGAGATTATAAAACTTTTTTTTTCACTACCTACCTTCACCTTGAAATATTAAATCAAAATTACCAGAGCTTGAACCCAGGACTTAGTTATCGTAACCTAACGACATTGCCTTCTCTGTTCCATCTCTTTCACTGGGCCTACGTCCTACTCATGTCATGTCTCACTAAGGAGGCCGCCGTTGGCGCAGTGGCTAGAGCACTCGCCTCCCACCAAGGTGATCCAGGATGGTTTCCCAGCTGGTTCTGTCCCCAGATTTTCGCGTGTGGGAATTATGCAAGACGATACCACTGGTCGGTGGGTTTCCTCGGGAATCTCCTGTTTTCCCCATCCCTTTATTCCAGCGCTGCTCCATACGCACATCATTAGTCCCTTACCACTGCTAAAGACCAAGATGTTAAGTGCTGACCAAAATCACTTGACTTCACTTCATTTTACGTTGTAAACACTAGGCCTATTAGGTCTACTCACTCTTTGTAGGTCCAGCTCTGTCTTCTTTGAGCCCTCTTTCATGTTTATTTATCAGCCTGCTCACTGCTAACCATCTGATTGTACCAATTCTTTCTTCCGCAGAACAAATAACAACACTGTTTCTTACCTCCTTTGGATAGAATGGTGCTTGTAGGGATATGCAGATTGCACTGGTGAAGTAGACACTGCCGATGCCTATTAAGGTAAGCCACTGCTGGCGAGAGAATTTTGGAGCACCGACCATGGTGGTAGCTGCAGTATGCAGAAGGCAGGAGAGTGAAGATGAAAAATTGTACTTTTTTCAGGATGGATTCATCCTGCAAAACAGAACCAGACATTAAATAATTTAATTCACTATGTCATCGAAACATACAAAAGAAATGTTATCAGTACTATAAATCACTAACCCATTTTTAATTTTTAGATTTCAATGCATTAATTTTATTAGGTTAAGTGAAGAACTCTCATTCTATGATATTTCAGTACCAATTTTTGCTTAATATACAGGATGTAAATGAAAGTATATTACAAACTTCGTGTGGTGATTCCTTGTCGAAAATGAAGTACAGTTACTTAAGACGACTTTTCGCTTAGCACACTTCGTAAGGGAGCAATACGCCCTCGAAAAACGAATTTCAAACTAGTTTATTGGTACAAAATCGTAAACAACATAACATTAAATCATAATTCGCCGGATACTGTGTTCTGCTAACACTTATCGACAGTCCGTGAAAAATGTGTTTCGAATAACTTACACCTTCATCAAAATAATGGGGGTGGTCACCCCCTTTTCGGCTTAGACGTTGGTGCCATCAGATGTTATGGACATGCAATGCTATAATTTGTATCAAGAGACCCCGATGAACAAAAGAGGTCGTCTTGTTGTTACACTCTAAAGTGAAGCATTTAGTACAAGAAAATGGGCAAGACAGTGTTAGGGGACTGCCACGTAGGCAACGCGTACTACACAGGTGGTGTGGCTGAACGACGCGGTAGTTAGTAACAAACGCGTACCCCACGCTAGTTTGTAAACCTACAACACGTCATGGGCGACGTTGTGTGAGCTACGAACAGTTACTGATAGATGACTGGTGTAGTGGAACAAATTTGTTAGTAAATGTTGCGGGGATATTGAAATGTACTGCACACGTAGTTATTCTGCACAGTAGTAGTACGAAACCAAATGAAGTGAACAATGTAATGTACACAAATTAGTATGCGTGTAATATAAGAAGGGTAAACATTACAGCGCACAATTCTACATATGTCAGTCACCATTGAGGTTTTTCAATATCATTCCCTCCATGATGAACAGACGGTTTTGTGTTCTGTACTCTGTAAAGAGTAAGTTGTCTGAGGCTTGGCCCTGATACATGCACACTCCCCACCACCTCCTCCGTTTAGCGTGTAATGCATGCCGGAGTACCCATTAGACTGCGACTAGGTACACTCTGACGTGCCGGGATATGTGGGCTCGTCACAATTCACAATAACTGGGTTGCAATCAAAACCAAACGTCCGTGAGACAGTGAACATTGAAAGGTACGGGCATGCTGAGCTTACCGATATGGTATTGATTTATGGTGAAGCTAAGTGCAGTGGCAGGTTAGCTGCACGAATGTATCGTGAAAGATTTCCACACAGAGGGCATCCAGCACATACTATTTTTGCACGAATCGTCCAGCGTCTTCGAGATACAGGTACTCTCCTGCCACATTTCCGGAACTGTGGTGTTCATGCAACAATGCGGACACCACGATTTGAAGCGGAAGTTCTCGCCCGAGTCGAGGATCAACCGTCAACAAATACCAGTGTTATTGCAAATGCGGTGGGTGCATCACACATGACAGTGTGGAATGTCTTGCATAAGCAGCAGCTACGCCCCTATCGCGCATGTAGGGAGCAAGCATTACTGCCACGTGACTATCAACCAAGACATGATTTGTGTGCATGGTTTTTGCAGCAGACAGCTCGTGACCCAGAGTTTCCCAGGTATGTTCTCTTTACAGACTAAGCGTCTTTCACACGTCATGGTGTGTACAATGCTCACAACAGCCATGTGTGGGCTGAAGAAAACTCACATGCCAGGGTTGTGCGATTCCACCAAGAGAGGTTTTCGGTCAACATGTCGGCGGGCATAGTCAATGATACCTTAGTAGGACCGTACATGTTACCAGCACATCTTGATGGCTACGTGTACCTACGGTTCTTGCAATACACTCTGTCCGAGTTGCTTGAGGACGTACCACTGCTGATACGTGACCGCATGTGGCTACAACACGATGGGGCACCACCTCACAATGCTCATGCTGTTCATGAGTACCTCAACCGAGTATTTCCAAGACGCTGGATAGGCAGGGGAGGACCTGTCATGTGGCCTCCTCTCTCCCCTGATCTATCACCCCTGGATTTCTACCTGTGGGGACACATGAAGAGCCTTGTCTACGAGACGCCAGTGGACACGGCCGAGGAGCTCGTCGCACGCATCGTTGTAGCAGGCGAAGTGATACGGACGAATGCCAACCTGTTCCAGCGTGTGCAACTGTCCTTGTTGCATCGTTGCAATGCATGTATTACTGAAGGTGGCCGAACATTCGAGCGCTTGTTGTGATATTCATGTAAACATGTATCACTTATGCGGCTGTGAACATTTTAATTACAGTAAAGTATTTGCTACACTTGTTTTCAGTACCGTATCATTCGGTACATTGTGTTTTGCCTATGTGTCAGCCCACTAAATCTACGTACTGTATTTTGGACATTTTCTCGGACATGCTTCACTTTACAGTGTAACAACAAGACGACCTTTTTTGTTCATCGGGGTCTCTTGATACAAATTATAGCATTGTATGTCCATAAAATCTGATGGCACCAAACTTCTAAGCTGTAAAGGGGGTGACCACCCCCATTATTTTGATGACGGTGTAAGTTATTCGAAACACATTTTTCACGGACTGTCGATAAGTCTTTGCAGAACACAGTATCCGGCGAATTATGATTTAATGTTATGTTGTTTTCGATTTTGTACCAATAAACTAGTTTGAAATTCGTTTTTAGAGGACGTATTGCTCCCTTACGAAGTGTGCTAAGCGAAACGTCGTCTTACGTAACTGTACTTCATTTTCGACAAGGAATCACCACATGAAGTTTGTAACATACTTTCATTTACACCCTGTATATGCTGTTCAGAGTAACACAGTCTGAAATTTACTGTAGCCTTTGCTAAGCTGAACAGAAGTAATTAATTTTAATATATTGAAGAATAAACTATAATTCATACTGAAGTATTTAATACTGTAATTAATGTACTAACTTTATTGTAAATACTTTGATACTTATATCTGATAGCAGCTGAACACTGTCAAACAAAATATTATACAGTATTTCCATTAGCAAGGCTAGTAAGTACCTACTGATATTATATTATCATTACTAGGTCAACACAAAACAATAACCACCAAATTATAAATACCAGGGCTATAACAAAACATGCAATTTCATTTGGACACAACTTGACTGGTAGAGCCACGATTTCACGGTAAAAAATGATTTGCACCATTTGGTCTCGATGTGTTTCGTGTGCACCTGCAGCTCTGCTTCATGATCAGAGATTGGATGTTCAACTCTCACTTGTCTTAGTGGTTCGACTGGCAAATCACACATATACAGTGTCACAATAGCCTTATTCGGATTGGTGCAGTCAAATGAGAGACGTGTCTGAACAAAGACACGCTGCCAATAACCTTGATGTAGACCTGCCAATGTACACGTAAGGCACTGAAAAAAATGGTGCACAAATCTTCTCGCAACAAACTAGTGGCTCAACTAACTGGTGGTACGTCTCAGGGCAAGCAGCCAGTATCTACGTATATGGGTTTGTATACTCCTACGTAACTAGTTGGTTGGAGCAGGAAATGACTGGCCACATCAGGGGGTGGTTTGACTTCAGTACTTGCTGTTCTTGTCCTTGACAGTTACTACAGGACTAGATAACAAGCAGCAAGAATGCTTTAAGCAAAACCCGCCTACTACTGCAAAGATTTCATCACTAGCATAACTTTAAACATTAAATGTAATGTTGTAGGAGGCTTCAATTTACATAATTATTACGTACAAAATTCTATAGCTCAAAATGTAAATATAGCTTGTACAGCATGTGGCAAATCTGCATGTCAATAATTTAAGGGAACAATCCTTGTATCTAAAGAAACAATAAATTTTGTGTAAATATGGCTCCGAAAATGCAAAGTTTCTGCATTACAGTTGACAGTCCATGACGTATGCGAGCTGGATCATTTTACCATGGTATGCCATAGCAGCTATTATTGACAGCTATGTACCAGATGAGTAGTACTTCATTGGACGGTATGCACTGTGTGATGTACGTTTCGACACCAGCCCGCACGCTATGCATTGTACATCATGTGTTTCACAATAGAGCAGAAACTCTGCATTTTTGGACCAGTATTCACCCAACATTTTTTGTTCCTCTATAAGTGAGGATTGTTCCCCCAAAATGTAGGCATGCAATTTTGCAACATCCTGTATACTGGAATTCTCATTCTTCTCCAATCATAACTGGAATTCTCATTCTTCTCCAATCATAACTGGAATTCTCATTCTTCTCCAATCATAACTGAAATCCCCATTCATCTACAATCATAACTGAAATCCTCATTCTTCTCCAATCATAACTGGAATTCTCATTCTTCTCCAATCATAACTGGAATTCTCATTCTTCTCCAATCATAACTGGAATTCTCATTCTTCTCCAATTATAACTGAAATTCTCACTCTTCTCCAATCATAACTGAAATTCTCATTTTTCTCCAATCATAACTAACATCCTCATTCTTCTCCAATCATATAAGAAGAATTCTCATTCTTCTCCAATCATAACTGAAATCCCCATTCATCTACAATCATAACTGAAATCCTCATTCTTCTTCAATCATAACTGAAATCCTCATTCTCCTCCATCCAATCATAAAGTACTAGTAGCCTATGCATTCACCTTCCATTACTCAAACCAAACATGAAGGAGCTCTATATGACATTCTCAGAGTTTCAAGGTCTATATAAATCTGAAAATGAAAACTTACACTCTAAGATCAAAAATTTAATTACATCACTCGAACTTCATGAAATGCTGTAGGTCTAGTCAGAGGTGAATCCAAAGGAAGCAGCATAGGATCACCCCTGAATGTTTACTTTTAAAAATTATTTAGTCTACAATACGATTTAATATTTGCATGTGAATACTGCTATTGTACATTGTGTGTATGTGCGGACTAGCACAAACACACATTTTTGATGCTAGCGTGGAAAAATTCTTTCTACTCCACAAATGTTGATGAGTCACACTTAAGCTCAGCCCACCCAGAGGACAAATTTCTGGATACCCACAATACTATATGAATGGCCACCCTTACTTCACTTCACACATTTAGAATATCATTCCTTTCCATTCATTGTTGGTCTTTTCAGACAAAACACAAAATACAAATTTGGTACTTGTAATATGGAATGTGTTTTAATGTATCTGACAGAAACAACTTGATATGGTATGTGGAAATAGAGACACAGCAAGCACCAAAAACCTTTGCTGCAGCATATGTGAATTTCCAACCAAATTATCACAAAGCTGATCTTGTCATATCTCAAGGCAGAAGTGGATGAATTTGTAGGCCTACCTCTCTTGCAAAAATTTTTTTAACCCAAAGAAGTTGTAAAACCATTCTTGACCATGTTTCTACAAATCGTTTGACAGTTAAGTATTCCAAAGAATACTGTATCAAACAGAATTTTATGCTTTTTGTAACCATCATCACATTTGGATTGTCTGAAAACTTCTCACTGGCAAAATACAGAAATCCTATTCTACACTTTTACATGCCACAAAAAACAAATTGCAAAAAACAGCAGTACCAAGAAAGCAAGACTCAAACCGACGCTACTGCCTGCACACAACCAAAAACATAGTTATACAAAATAAAATGGAAATGTAAAACTGAGGAGTTTAATCTATGCAAGAATAATTTTAAAAATTGTGTTTCTGTACCTGCATCCACTCCACGTCATAATTTCTGTTGTCGCGGCACTGCAGGGACATGCCAATATTTCTGAGGGTGGAGGAAGGGGGAAGAATACAGGGGCGTCATTTAGGAGGGGCAAGGGGGGCATTTGCCCCCCCCCCTGGATTTAGAAGGAAATGTGTTAAAATTTGTTTTGTGTATTTTGTTATTTAAATAATGCTAATTTAAGCACATAAAACCTAAGTTTTATTATTAAAGTTCCTAATTTATACATGCTTAATTAATTTAAAAGATGCAACAAGGTCACTCGCCAAAAAAAACTTGCGTTCCTCCCAAGAAAAACCTGAAATGATGCCCCTGGACGAATAGCAAAAAAAAATTTGCTTTGTGATTTGACATTGGGTGTGATTGTCTGTATTTTTCCTTACTACTAATACACCTAATACACCAACGTCATTCTGGAATGTAAGTGTAGGAAAGTGAAAAATGTGGGAAAGAAAGAGAGGGGCGAGGGAGACAATTTGCCCCCCACCCGCCTACCAGGTTTTCACACTTTTGCCCCCCCATCCCCCCCCCCCCTTGTTGGCTTGGTCCTGCATGACAGTATATATGTGTGTTTTCCTTTCACAATACACAAAAGATAATTAGTTGACTCCTATTCTCACTGATCTACATGTATCCTCAATGTGTGTGTAGGGCCAACAGTTTCAAGGCTAATGAAACAAGTTGCAGCAGCTGCTGTGACCCTGTTACACTCACTGGCGTCAGCCGAACAAACAAGTTAATAGAGAACAGTGCGCCCACTTGTACAATACATCCAGTTAAGACATACACATGACACAGGAACATGCAGATTTAATTGACTGCAGAATCTTCTTGCTTCAGAGAAATGGAAACTAATATTATTACTTCCATTAAAAATACTTGTTTGAAAAAAATCATGTAAAAGTAAAACATCTTCCTTAAAGCAACACTGTTAGGCCCTATGGTAACTCAACTCCATGCAACATTTGTAAATTCAGCTACCTATGTAACATTGTTTTAATGAAGTCTATAAAATTCAAAAATTTTGATAGCACAAAAAACCTAATAAAATCGTTTAAATATTTATTTAACACAAACTATTTTCAATAATGTTGTTACAGCCAATATTTTACTCACACAATTACAGAATTAATATATAATTTATAATAGGACCTACTTTGACACTTATGAAAATACTATGTATTTATGTAGAATACTTTTTTGCTAAGAGCATTAAATTAAATACTCTGGGTCAGTAAGCTCTTAAGGAGAGATAAAAAAACCTTTTTAACTTAACTGCATTTGACACGTAGTTGTTGGAATTTGAAAAACCCTCTAGGTCTAAAAGAATTTTCACATATTTGTGTATGCAGACTTAGATTTTATTCAATAAGGTCATCGTAATATTTCATTGTTAACAAACTGTTGTGATGAACTCGAAAAAACACTTTAAACTTATACCAATTGTGGTGAAAATCCTAAATTGTAGCCTAATTTTAGGTAACTATGCAGGTAACTTTTTAATGCTAAAAGCATAACTACCTACCTAAGTTGTTTACCTTTGTGTTGGTGAGTGGCTGAGAAAAACTTAAAACACATTTATCCTTTATCATCTTTAAGGGTTGAGTTTTGAAAAATTCTGAAATGACTAAATAGCCAGCAAATGCAACTTTTATGCACCCGCATATGCTACAGTTGTAGCCTGGGAACAATTTATCATACTTCCTACAATGTATGCAATGAAGATAACTTCTATGATATCGGTTCTATACAAGATAACTTCTAATTTCACAGTTTACTTACCTCAGACATAGTTTACCTTACTATGTAGTAACACCAATCATAATAATTATAATAATTTATCATGCTAATTAGTTTTATTCTGTAACAACATTTGAAACTTGCATGATTAAGAATAAAATGTCAACACACATTATATCACAGTATATGCGATTGTTTAAAATTATCACGGTTGAACATGTCGGTATTTTACGAAGTGCAACATAAAAACACAGACATTCGCTATGAATACTTGTCTACAGCTACTCATATAGATACGAACCTTATTGCACTTTTCCACGAAACTGAAGGAAGGAATAAACATTCCTGGATGAACTTACATACGATACGTCCAGTGTGACAATAGGACAGACGTACCCGTATGCTCCACTGCGCCTGCTAAGAAGAAAGCGAACATAAAGATATTTGTACTTGCCGCGGTGTGACAGCGGGGGTTGGTTCTTCGTGGATACACGCAATCACAACGGCTGTACCAAGGTCGTGCAACACCGCCAACCCGCGTGGCAGCAGTTCAACTCCTCGCCCGAGCTCCCGACCAAAAATAAACTGCCGACCTGTCACTGTTCAGCTGTTCTACCCCACACTGTTGCCATCCTCCTACGTCAGCAGACTGCTTCTTTTTATTCTGGCTGGGACGTCGACAACATGCGGCCGCGCCGTTCCTTTCTACTTACCCCCAGCACAAAATCAATGAAGATCTTAGTTCTGGTTCGTGGCGATAGGGAATAGCACCGGTGGCTTGTGAGTGCTGCGCTCTCCCGTCAGCCGTGGTAAACAATGCGGGGGTGTATGAAATGTCATGTCATAAAAACATATGGTAAATATACAGGAGCGGCACGAATGCCAATATACTTCACAATGTAATATTACTTTTACTGTACTTGATTGTTCATGCGATTGTTTGCGTTCTGAACATCGCATTGCAGGGAGCATGGTCGTGCATGGCGGGAAAGGGGACAGATGGGACACGTCCCCCCCCCCTCCAATTATTCAAAGTTTGTATACGAAAATTGCTTACATAAACCCCATTTTACACCTCAGATCAAAATACTGCCTGAAGAGGATCCGCCGATCACTCCTATCCTCTTTCTTGTTTCCCGATTTAAATTAATGATTGTCATATCAACCACTGGACATACTTGTCCCACTCAAAGTTTAACTGCTGCGCACAACAATGACCAGGGAGGACTAAACCCGCTTCTCCCTTAGACATCTTCAAAGCTATTTAAGTAGTACAACAAAAATGCCAGAGATATTTTAGAGGGTGCTAATAACTGTCGAAGGGTGGCTAAGCTACCTCTAGCATTCTACCTACCCCTCATCACAATCCCCATTCCCTTAGTTAGATGTCATGTAACCGTAAATATACTCTGTTTCATACAAGTTTGGTAAAATTTGACAGCTACTTATGGCCAATAATTTTTTATATTTTGTGATTTGTGGCTGAATGCAAGACAAACTTTGGGGTAGAAATGGTGACATGAACATTTCCGATACATTTTAGAACAAAAAAAATGTCTTGCATTATGTCACAAATCACAAAATATCAAAAATTATTGCCCATAAGTAGCTGTCAAATTTTACCAGACTTATATGAAACCGAGACAGAATACCAAATGAGGGTGCGTCTTAACTCCGATAAAATACAATGTTTTTCTGCGCAAAAAAATATATAAGGATCCGAAGACTTTATACCATCTCCTGCACATAAACTTTGTTTTACTAAGGTCTATGTGTTTTTTTATATTGCTACTCGTAACAGAATACTAGACCTCTCGACGTCGTGACGCAGATGTAGGGCATACAATAGTTTTATGAGTATCTCACTTTTACGATATTTTAAATAAAACATTAAGGGCGCCGCCTACACCGATGTGCTTTGTACGCTGAGTGCAGAAAAGCGAAGGAACGATAAGAACTACAGTGACTAGCGCACCTAGTGTGCTAATCGCCCTTATGCACAAGGCGCTAAAACGCAGTGTTCCCATCGTCCCGCTCGAACTATGGGACTTAAGCCGATATGTGGAACGCATGTAACTTCGTACACTGTAGTAACCTCGATTAGTTTCGTATTAATATAAGCAGTAGATTTTGTGATAAAGATGTGTGGAAAAAAAAGCCGTTTTTTGCAATTTTGGTGGTGGGAGGGGGTGCTCGGAAAACTATTTCAAATGTGCCTGCGCGTAATGTTTTGAAAGAACTTGAAAGTTCTTTTCAGAAATGTGCTTTCTTTTCATTGATAGGTACATAGTGAATACGTATAATAAATAATAATTTCACAAATAAATGTGTATTTCTAGTCGTACACAACACAGTTCAGCAGTTGGTGAAAGTCATCTTAAGTAAAACATAACACAAACACGTTTAATTTCGTGGCTACCCTCTTACTCATACAGCCTTTTCTTTTTTATTATTACTAGAGGTACGTCATTTTGCAAATACATTCCAGGTCAGGTTGAACGCCAAAAATATATACTTCATAATCACGCGTGTGATTAGCTGGCGGCTGTCACGAAACGCATTTGACTACTGCAAGCCGGTAGTAAATAAGGAAATGATTCATAGAGCTATCGCTTGTATATAATGTTGTAAGCCAATGACTAATCGACACTATCCATAGCGTGTACAGGACTGAGCAATCTAGGCTACTGCCAGATGAATCCGCGAAATTGACGTACCTGTAATTGTTACTCTACTGCCGACATATTGAAAGTCATTCTTTTGAATGACACGTTATGAATAACCTCAAATTAAGCTTCAGTATTGCGCATAAAAATATTTTCAAACCAAATTAATGAAATAATAAAGTTTGTTTGTATTTTGTGTGAACAGTGCATACAGATTCCCCTTTGAGGTATCGCACCGCTGTAGTGAGAAAGGTCAGCACTTGTCCTTTGCTGAAGGTTACAGTACGCCTGCAATATGACAGGCTAGGATAACCCGCCATTAGTATGACGACAGCACTGTACCTGTGACGTGGTACATAAAACTAACGTTCCAACTGGTATACAGGTAATGAATTGTACGTGGTACGTAATTTAGCGCTGAAAGCTTCAGTTTGGATGTGGGTTTCTCAAAGCCAATTTGCAAAAAAAAAAAAAAATAGCAAACATAGACACAGGGTTTACCAACTTTCTGAGCAAAAATTTTATCTCGATTAACGTATTTCTGAAGAGCAATCTCTGACGCCGAAATCCCGTACGTTTAACTGCGGCGGAACATATCACGCTTAACTGCATCATAGTTGGTAAATGTTTACTCATAAAGTTGGCTAATCTCATTATCTAGGGTCGTTGTTTTGTAGGTTTTTCCATTTCGTCTTTCTAAAACGTGTAGATTTAAAACGATGTATTTAGCGTATTGTTTGGACCGTAGCTTTTTCTTTACGTTTGAGGCACGGAAACGGGGAAGGTGATAAGTCGACTCCAGTACTTACATTAAACATTGCTTCGCCTCTAAGCGCAGAGTACTAAACTAGCGTGCAGTGTTTTCGTAAAAGTGTTTTTCAAAGCTACCTTAAGCGGTGACCCAATAATTTTATTTGGGTAAAGTGTGTGTTAGAGTCCAACGTAGACATGTATTATTTTGTTTTATGATTAGGCCTACGGCTGGTATTTTATTCCAGCTACAACTGTGTCAAAAAGTCATTACGACCACTTTTGAGGAGCTGGCAATCGTGTATTTAATAAACTGGCGGTATTTTTAAAACAATAGAGACATAGTTTGAAGTATGTCTTGTGTTCGTAGATAAACGCATTGGAATCACGTTTAATAGTCATACATGAAAGAAAAAACGTTTTTTTCCGTACCGCGCTACAGCATGGCTCACTCTCCAGGTACACTGCTCTTAATTAAAACGAAAGTAAAAATAAGAGCAATGTTCGGGGAGAGACTGGCTGAGCGTGACGTCTAAACACGCTTACGATAATTCACTAGGTTAGCACAGGTAGGCCAACATTTCAGCTTAAGGTGTTCAAAAAGTACCCCGATTAAATTTACCAGAGTCCAATGAGTAACGGGGGCGGCATCTCGAACAATTCAACAGTTCATGGTTACTCTAGTCGAAAGCAGGATAAGTTACTGTTAGCAGATAAAACACGTCATTTGCGCGAAAAAAATATAAAAAAAATACCGGGCTTCGCCTACATACTTGCGTTCACTCCTTGATCGATATTTTATTTTCACTAATTAACAGAATATTGTACACTGCCAGACAAACTGATAAGTACATGTTTTCATATGCTTCGCAGCTTTTATTATTCATCCGATCAGACATATTGCTCTTTTCAACTGTGGTTTTAATTTCAGCTTCCTTTGATCGTAAGCGTAGAGAGTAAAAAGTACTTGTTTTAGTCCATAAATTACTGCGGTGTGTAATACATTGCAGAGCATACATAAGTTTTAAAACATGAAATCAATGTTGCTATTATTTATTATCAGTTACTAACTGTCCCGGCATACGATGCGATGCTCATTAAAGTTTTTGGGTACCCTGTTCTGCACCTGTACCCAGTTCCCCCTCTCCTCCTCCTACACCACACCATATTTTTATAGAAATATTCGCGGTGCCACGCAAAACGACTCACCAAAGCTTCATCCAAACCAGATGAATGGCATATAGGAACGCATAGAAGACGAACAAATAAGCAAATATTATTTTATAGTTTACATTATTAAGAGGTGAAGGACAGGGTTTTACGGTCCGTTGACAATGAGGTCTTGAGAGCCGACGAGTGTATAGTGAAGGGAACGTCCATGCCTGAGCCAGGATTCGCCCAGGGCTTGAACTATCTTGCAACGTGTCTGAAGAAAGTTTTTTTTTTTTTTTTTACGAAACTGTCACACTTGTCTAGCCCACGTTTACTTACGAAAGTAAAACACTTTCAAGTCGTTGGTTGGGTGGCAGTTTCAAACAACAGTATGTTACGTCTATTTAAAAGTTCTCCGACATCCGACATAGCCAAAAATGGGTTCTTTGAAATGCCGTATCTAAGTTTTTTTTTTTTTTTTTTTTTTTTTTTCAAAATACAAGAAGAAGTACTATAGAGGCATGCCTTGGACGTTGCTAGAGAATCTCACAATAAACATATAGAGTGGCCATTTAAGGGGGCACTTGACGGAAAAATTTTATTGTTTTAAAAATCTTTATATTTATACAAGATATGGTTTATTTTTTGTTGACATACATTGCGACTTTTTACTGCAATGAAATATGTTTAGCTTTCACATTTTTTTATAACGGCATGTCAAAGTCCAAATTTGCTTAAAACGGTTTTATGCTTCAAGGAAAAACCAATTTACTTACAGAACTGAAAAAAATTCTAACTTAATAACAAAGTTGCAGGTTACAAGGTCTCCTACATAAAAACTAAAAATAAAATATGTTTGTGATTTTTAAAAATTCTTGAAATTTTAAATTGTAATATTAATTTTCAGAATTTTTTAAAATACACAAATTGTTTAATGTTTTTGATTTTATATAGGTGACCTTGTAGCCTACAGCACAGCATATATATGTGTATATGTGTATATATATATATATATATATATATATATATATATATATATATATATATATATATATATATATATATATATATAGCGTATTGCGAGTTTGAACTGTCAAAGCACATTTACTGCTAGGGAAATTGCGACAGTGAACGCTAAACTGACCTCTCGAGAAATTCGTATATGGTGGTCAACCCCCACCCCACCTCTTCTAAGAGATTAACCAAACTGATACCATTTTACGTACTCGTGTCGAACGTAGCAAGTGAAATAATTAACCAACGAAGAACTTAAAATACCGCCTGATGCATAGGCAGGTTGTGTGCCAGTATGGTTCCGAAGTTGCCTGAAATACAGGCTCATAGATCTACTGTATTCCAGTAACCGCGTTTAGTTGTGTATGTATTATTTGGTATTTTAGCTAACGGCTACAGTAAATCCTTATTAAAATTTGTATCAATTTCGACTTAAATTATTTTCGGTTTCATACTGGCCTTTACCGCAGGTAGTTTTTAGTTTACAGTTTTGTCTGCTGTACATTTAAATCGACATAAATTATATTGGTATTTACAGTTTCTCATCGTATATTTTAGTTAATTTTTTTAGACTTTACTTAAGGTTGAAATATTGCTAAACCATTGTAAATTGTAGGCATAAATGTTATATATCAGTGTAACACAAGGCGATAACGCCCTAACGGCGTCATTAATAAAATCGTATTATAATTAATAACAATTTATGCCTTTTTCATTCCCTTGGGTAGCAAACAAGAGCAGGTAATTGTTAATAAACTGCGAAGTTAACTAATGGAATAATAACAAGTTATTTGGGAAATAACATAGGGGTGTATGGGAGCAAACTGAAATACTTCGGTGTTTTTAACATTATCTTAACGGGCATCATGGCACATATAAATAATAAATTTGCTGCGTAATAACTGACTATAAATTTTGTTTCCATACGGTTACATTTAGGAAATTGATTCATGTGTCTAATATTTGCCAATCAAGTACAGCAAAGAGCAAGAGGCAATTGACGTTTTATTTACATGCAGGAGAAAAATTGATTCATATGACTTGCAAAGATGGACATTGGACATTAATTTTTTTGTTAATTTAATATTTGTATATATTTACTCGTATAAGATAATTAATATATGGTTTTATTACAACGTATTCACTCCATTACTTTGTTAGAAAAAGTTCACAATAATATTTTTTCTATTGTTTACTTTCCAAATTATCTCGAAAAATGTATTTACCGGAACAAAATTATCGGGCTTTTTTAAATTCCATATCAATGCCGTTGTTACAATTAATTTAACAATAATGATGAAGTTCACCCAGTGACAAGCTGATTACGAAAATAATAACATTAAATTATTTATACGACTGTGATGTCCGTAATAAATACAAGAGTTCCATGCTGCCTTAAACTTTGATGCAACCAATTACAATATTACATTCCTTCCTCCTCTCATGACGAAACGTACCAAAGAATACAATACACATTGGTAAGTCAACTCCAACTCTGTACACTACTCTACCCTACACTACACCATCTCACACGCATACACTACAATACCTCCCTCCTAAGTTGTGACTCGTCACCGTGACACTTTTGATGGGTATACAGCACACCCATATTGGCACTAGTAACTATATCATCTTACATTGATACAATTTTGCAAACACTGACACAGCTCTTGTGTGCCTTACAATACTTTCACAACACTTTAACAATTTTCAACCCTCCTCATAATAATACATAAGCTCCTCACAAATCCAATCTCACCGGGGGTTTTCTCAACCGTTCCGTTGGGGGCCTCAGTACTACGCCGCAACTCTCCTCCTCATTCACCTGTAACGGCGCACCTAGAACTTTGCCCTGCCACCTACCAACCTTTTGATTATAGTGCCTTTTCCACACCATGCCAGAATCAACCAATTTCACATACAAAATCCGATTACCCATAATCTGTTGAACCCTGCCTTTCTTCCATACTCTCTCCTGTGTTCTGTAGTCGCGTACCCATACCTTCTCCCCGACATTAAATTGGACTTACCTGCCTGTTGTTTTCAACTGTGCTCGTTCTCTCACTACTGGTGTTTGAGGCCTTATCAGGTCTAATCTTACCTCAACCTGAATTTCTCCTACCGGATGAACAACTCCACCATTGTACATTTTCAATGTAACATTGGTAGGTTTCAATACACAATCATTAAATCCTTCTTCATACAAATAGAAAGGAAGCACAGAAATCGCAGCCCCTGTATCCAGCTCCATATTGAGAGCCCTTGAATTGATATTTACCGCAAAAATAAATGGCTCCAACGAATTCACCACACTATTTCCAAATATCTCCTTTACCTCTGCCTCAATAGCATTCACACTGCTATTTTACATACCTTAGCCAGATGCCCTACCTATCGTTCTACATTTCAGACATTGGAATTGCCTGTATTTGCACTTTCTGAAGTCGTGATTGGTTTCACCACAGGCATGACATCGGCGTCCCCCCGCAGAACCACTCTTGCTCTCGAATTCTGCCTGGCTAGGAGACGACTTGCTCTCGCCCTTCACATATCGCGATGATCCTTTCGCTCCCGACTCCACTGCAGCAACGCGATGCACAGGCCTCTGTTGATGTTGTATGGCACCTTCCGCCTTCACTGCAATACCCAATAACTCTCCTAACGTTTTCTTTGGATCCTCCTCACACAACCTGTCCAACAATGGTCCGGCAACATTCCAACGACAAACTGGTCCTTCACAAAGTCCTTCAGCAATAGACCAAGCTCGCACAAAATGGCTGCGTGCTTCAATCGAGCATACCATGCCGCAACAGATTCGCCATGATACTGCTCCAACTTGTGAAAGTCCATGCGACTACGAAAAACAGATACTACTGGTGAAAATTGCCTGCTCAAAATTGAAACTAATTCCTTGTATTCCTTATCCTTTGGCAACACTGGGTCACACAAGTCCCTTAATAACTTATACGCAACCGTGCCAATAACAGTCAACAAGACAGGCACTCTGTCAGAATCTGGTATCTGATTCGCTACAAAATACTGCTCTAACCGCTCACAATAAATGTTCCAATCTTGCGACACATCGTACGTTTCTATCGTTCCCACATTACCACGAATGCGCAACGATCTCGTAGCCGAAGTAAATGGCGGCACCAACGCCGAACTTTCCGTTACTTCATCCATATTTATCACCAAAAACCCTGCAGCACTAATAATCACAGTAACACCATTCCGATAAACCTATAATCCTCGTCGCCACTTGTGATGTCCGTAATAAATACAAGAGTTTCATGCTGCCTTCAACTTTAATGCAACCAATTACAATATTACATTCCTTCCTCTTCTCATGACAAAACGTACCAAAGAATACAATACACATTGGTAAGTCAACTCCAACTCTGTACACTACTCTACCCTACACTACACCATCTTACACACTTACACTACAACGACAGAAGTGCATAATTGCAAAACTTTACAAAACGTGAAGTGATAAACGAAAAAAAACATATATGAAACCAAAAATGATGTAATGTGTAAACCTAAAAATATAGCTTCAATAGTGGTGACGAGTAGAGACCTAAAAATGTTGTTATCTAAGAGCAGACTAGACTCCAAGTTACTATGTACTCATATGACTGCTGTTGTTGGCAGACAGTTTCTGTGCGTGCTTGAAGGACTTTGTCAACAAACGGTATAAGATCGCTGTAAGACGCTAACTATGCTTCATGCGGACACGAAGATACTAACACCCGGAGCCAATTACGTTACTGAGTGCGTTCGGGCGAGTATAGGCCAGTGGAATCTGGCGCCAAATAATAACGCGATATTTCCATGTCTCTTGAGATTGTCAAATCAGTAAGTGTGTCAGCAGCCAGTCACATGTTCTCATATTATTAAAGACTATATGGAGAGCTTATTTTAATAGTGGTACAACTACAATGTTGTAAAGTAAAGGAGTTTCATCCACCATCGTGTTAAGAAAGGTTAATTCTACTTTATTTCAAAGCTGGTACTACTCCACGCTGTGAACTTTATTATTTTACTTACCTCGAAAACAGAATTTTTGACATTGAATTATGTTCAGGCCTCTGTATCTAAAAATGAACTAAATTGGAGCTGTGCCACTATTAAAATACGCCCTTCATATAAAGGACCCATGCGTCGACCCTGAAACTGGCCAATAAATTGTGTCGTAGTTAGACATCCACGCCTGCAGACATTAGATGTTTTTTATAAGTAACCTGTTGGTGTAGGTAAGATTACTTGGTCATATGACCAAGTTTTGTCGATCACCCGGTTATAAATGCAAGCCATTTGCGGTTTTAATATGGAGGGATATTCAAACTAAGCCTGCGTACATTTTCACGTTTCTTATATAATTTGCTAAATTCGACAGCAACTTATTTTCCTACGATATTTTATTTGTATCTATAATAAAAAATTAATGTTTTTGTCCGTCTTCTTTGCATTCCTATACCGTTCATTCCATACCGATCAAACATTGGTGAGTTGATGTGGGTGCGTGCGCCCAGGAGGGTTTCTTTAAAAAAAAAACATAGGAAGGGGTGGGGGAGGCAAAAAGGTGTGGGAAACCAGGGTACCCAAAAAACTAGAGAAAAATGAATTTCAGTTAGTTGTTGTGGGTGTGCCCACAAAGGTTTCTGCCACTGGTAAAGGAGGAGGGCGATCAAAATGGGGTACCCAAAAAATGTAGTGAAACAATAATTTTATTTTTTAAAAAGTTTATAAAACAGTCCTCTATGACACTCAACATCAAATTGCACCATTTAGAATTTTAAAAAAATCAGAAAACGCTTTTAGAAAATAAAAAGATACCACAATGTATTATTTGTAATATTTTTAATCGTATGAAATTTGAAGTGCCGAAGAGTTTTAATCAAAGATATTTACTTTAAGAAATTTAAGCCATTTTATATTATTTGGAACAGGTTATTTGTTGAAAATATATTGAAAATGTAAGTATATATTTTTACACGCTACTTAAGATAATTTTTAGTAACAAAACTGAACTTTTACATTACTTAAAGAGGCATTATCTTAATTGAAAACCACTCGATACAAGTCGCGGGCAAAAGTTGGTTGCATATAAAACACGGGTGCTATGCAAGCAACTGTACATTTATATACATGAAAGTCTTCGCCAGGTCAGAGCAACTAGTTATAACTATTACTACGGAACTGTTATTATTTTATGGATAGTGTTTCTAGCAATATTTTATCACTGTATTTTTGGTCCCCAGCACTTCACTTTTATCACTACTGCTAATGTAATATTGCTCAACTGGTTCCATATTCTACTGTAGAGCTATTAGCAGGTGATACAGGCTGTGTTACAAATATAGGTAAATATGCATGTCCACATACTCGCACTCGGAAGTGACGTCAGAGAGAATTGTTCCAAACGGCCGAGTAGCGAGCGTGTGTGAATGCATGTTCAGTACGTATTCTTGGGGCCATTGTTTTGTTTACGTCTGGGAGCACGCATAGTGCAAAGGTTATGAACTTTTTGCGAAAATAATTTTGCCCCAGTTTGTTTCAGTGCCTTACGCACACACCTGCAATTTTGCTTCATGGTTATTGGCAACGTGTATACGTGAAGAGCCGTATCTCATTTTACTGAGCCAATAATAACGTTCTTGCATCACCTGACGTCTGTGATTTACCGGTAGCTAGGGCCACAATTTTGTCGCGAAAAGAATTTTGCCCCACTTTGTTTCAGTGACTCACGTGCACATCGGCAGTTCTGTTTCAAGGTTATTGGCAGCGTGTCTATGTTCAGACACGTTTCTCATTTGACTGCACCAATCAGAATAAGATTATTGTGACTCCGTATGTCGGTAATTTGCCAAGGTGAGTGAATGTAAAATCATCCAATCACAAACGATGTAGCAGAGCTGCAGGTGTGCACATGACGCATTGAAGCCAAATGTTGCAAAAATCTTTTCGCCATAAAATCGTGGTTCTACCGATAGCATCTCAAGGCTGGTGACAGTTCAAACATCCTATCACTAGAGCCACGATTTTATGGCGAAAAGATTTTTGCAACATTTTGTTTCGATGCGTCATGTGCACACCTGCAGCTCTGCTACATCGTCTGTGATTGGATGATTTTACTCTCACTGGCCTTGGCAAATTATAGACGTACAGACTCACAATAATCTTATTCTGATTGGTGCAGTCAAATGAGAAACGTGTCTGAACATAGACACGCTGCCAATAACCTTGAAACAAAACTGCCGATGTGCACGTGAGTCACTGAAACAAAGTGAGGCAAAAATCTTTTCGTGACAAAATCGTGGCCCTACCTATCACTGACCACGAAGCAGAACTGTAGATGTGCACGTAAGACACTGAAACAAACTGGGAAAATTCTTTTCGCGAAAAGTTCATGGCTCTGGGGATGGCGAACTAAATGGCCAGCACGCACGGAGCACGCAAGGAATTGTGGCAGTGAGTACGAATTATTTGTAACACAGCCTTAGTTATGGCAGTCTTCAATTTTTTTCTATTTACATACATTATTTTTTAATTCGTAAAAGGGAGCAAATGCCGCAAAAACGTTTAATTGTCGCGACTATGACAATGTAGATTTTTTTTCCAAAACAAAGAAATGTGAATCGTTACCGCTGATTAACTTATTTAATATATAAAACCTTTTAAGCAAATAATTAATTAATATTATGAAATACGTTTTAAGTTTTGGTATAAAAAACAGGCTACATAGTAGAAATAGCTTTCATCAAACCATGAAACGGTTTTATGATAACTAGAGACTTGAAAAACTCGCGTTTTTTTTTATTTATTTTTTATATTTTTTTTTGCACAAGCTGGACCTCAAACAACTGTATATTCGTGCCACTTTTGCAATTGGGTTTGGTCTTATTTGACCCATTGGAGGTCGCTGAGTCAACAATAAAGACTCACATAAATGCAGGCCTAATCATGTGATATTACTGTGGCAGCGTGCAGCCAATGAGCAGCTGCTGTATGCTTCAGTTCACAAGATATTCTTGGAGACCAGCCTTCAGGTCAGCGAACCTGCGATTTCTTCCCGTCTCTAGTAATAAGTGTTAAGGTTTTAAAATAATACTCGTAAAAACTGTATAAATGCGAGACCATGACTTTAAATACCAGGTAGAACCAGTGCCTCTACATCTAGATATATGTAGACAGTTGTATCAGCTAACATATCAGTGGAGCATTTCTCCAGCCTTCCCAACCAAATTGAAATGGTGTGTTCAAACATCCAATCGCTGACCATGAGGCAGAGCTGCAGATGTGCATGTAAGACACTGAAACTAATTGGTACAAAAATTTTTTCGCTATACAATCATGGCTCTAAGCATAAGTTGCTTCTCTGTGATTCCCGGTATTCATTTCCTAGGAAGCTACATAGTGACAAATGTTTCTTTGTTGCAAAGTAAAAGACATTATTTTATTCTAATTTGCTTGCGGTAAAGAAATCTTGCTTACCGGCCAGTAAAAACTTAAAAATTCATATTTGATGCTAATGTTTTCTTTAAAAAAAGTTTTTTTTTGTCAGCAATTTTAATTTACTCGTAACAAGGGAATTTTTCCCTCTTCTGAAAAACACTACAACTAACTGTATCATAATTATTACTATAAATATTTCGATTGTAAAATAGGTAACCATTAATGTATTCTTTGAGCAAAAATAATCTTTGTGGCACAGACACTTGAGAGTAGTTCATATTTAAAAATAAATTATTTGCGTCAACCAAACTTATATTATTTGGAAAGAAATTATTGTGTACCGAAATATGCTTATAAAAATGTAGGCTTACAATGATTTTACAAATGACTTACTTGAATTTACCGCATGACATTTTGCTTTCCACATCCAGTAATAAAAACTTCTTGAATCGTTTGAAACACCTTGGTGCTTAAATTCTGAGTCATGTCGAGGTTCGTCACTCTCCAGCAGTTTAGTGGTGTATTTGCGACGCGACAGTAGCGCTGGAACGACGGCGGTGGAAGGATGCGACACTACCGCTCCACTGCGCCTCCCAGAGGAAGCGGTGGTCTAGCCAGCCAATTAGGAAGTGTGTAACAACATACCTTGTAAACAACGCAGTTCTTCCGAGGAACTGATCTAATATTATGACGCAACAGAAGAATTAACTCAACAAATAAGGCCGAAACAACGATAAAATGGAAGTTTGAAGCGAATAAAAAATAAGTAGCTGTGATTCTTTTAAAATTATGTTGACACTGGTACGTACTGCACGCGCCAGCTCCGAGTCCCTAGCGCGCATCAGATTTTCGTCCGTTAAGTTATAAAAGACATATAACGAGGCCAATGGTAGATGCAAAGCAAAGTGACTGTCATCTGATCGCGATATACCGAACCCCCGGAATGATGATCGGCACTGTATTCCGCTGAATGTAAAGCATAGCAGCGAGAAAATTTTATTGCCGAAAAAAAAAAACAATAGACGATATTTCATAGATCTCTTGTGTAAAAATACACAGCAAAAAGCTGTTTCGTTATCTGTATATCTAAACTTTGAATAGAAGCAATGGCTATAGGTAGAAATCATTGAGATGTTGTCTCCAGCCCTGTCGACCAACTTTTTTAATCCCCTTACTTTTCTACCTTTAAAATTTTAAGGTGTGTGGGCATTAATTATAATGCAAAAATCGCCCTGAAATCACATTCTGCGATCATTGAATGACAAGAAAGAAGTTATGCCTATATTTTCCCTATATTGCATTGCAGAGTGGCAAAATTAATGCTAAAATTACACACTAGACTGTTTTTCTCCCGTGTAATAGTGAATAAATAGAGATGATGGTATACCACGAAAATATTTAGTGCCAATATACCCTTGAAAACACTGTAGTTCCTTGAAACACATATGTAGAGCCCGGTAATTTTCGCGAAAAGAATTTTGCAGCACTTTGTTTCAGCGCCTTACGTGCGCACCTGCATCTTTGCTATGTGGTCAGTGATTGGATGCCGTAACACCCAGCGTGTGGAGGTTAAACCCGCAAATCACAGACGTGATGTGTGACAGTTATCCGTGTACTGATTGGCACAGTCAAATGAGTAACGACTCTGCACAAAAACACTCTGTCAATAGCCATGAAGTTGAACTGCATGTGATATACTTCTGACACCGAAGCTGTCTGCAGACCAATAACAGGCATAAAATATTACAATATCGGGATTCTTACTGGCTGAGTCAAATAGGGCCACAGTTCCAAGTGGAAGCTAAAGCCAGTCATCTTCTGGTAAGCTGAACGTGAGTTGAAACCCAACAAAAATTCAAGTTTTTCCACGATAAACCATCATCTCTATGAATAAATACACAGAAAAAATGTTGCTTCGTTACTCTGTGTGATTTAAATTTGAAAATAATCAATGCCGGAAAGCAGAAATAATTCAAATGAGGTCACGAACATTGTCATTTCAGTTGTCTGGCTGTAGTTCCAGTAGTCTACCAGTTAATTTATTTATTTTTTCGTTTCGTGGCAGTTTGTACCACAATTCAAATGCATAATTAAAACAAGAAATGATTGTAAGGCAAATTATTCGTGCATCTTCCATTGTCTACACGCGGACAATGACAATTCCATCCGTCTGTTCGGCGCGATAGTGCTGCTCCCAGGGGTGGTTTGCACCTTCCATAGCATGTAGACGCACATAGTAGCCGTAGTAACGTCGTAAGTTAAGACATATTTGCTATTGTGTTACTGTAGAGTACATGAAATTGATTATGAAACAAACATAGACGCCAGGGACTCATACCTGGCACACAGACAGTAAATAATTACTTTAAGAGGTCGTGATAGATAAATAAGCTCTGAATTCTTCATTCGAGAGCTACGCTTTTTGAAAGTCACTATGGAGAAACTACAAAACAACATTCCTTGAAAATTATATTTGCTAACTTCATTAGCAAACATTTACGCACAGTGATGCATTTGTTAAGTGTGATCTCTTGCACCGCATTTAAATATACGATATTTCGGCTTCAGAGATTGTTCTTCAGATATAGGCCTACGTTAGTAGAGAAAAATTTTTGCTCAGATAGTTGGCAAAAACCAATGCCCAGGATTGCTGGTTTTTTTTTTTTTTTTTTTTTTTTTTGTCAAATGGCTTCGAGAAACCTACAATTCCAAACCGATACTTTTATCGTTGAATTATATACCACGCACTCTTAATTAAGAAATAATGCCATGTTTGTACACACTGTAGTCCCGTTGTCATGTAACTATTCAGTATATACTGTAGATGCTACACCAAACATTAAAAATTTTTATAGTTTAATTTGATCACTCGTGACATAAGCTAAGATTGCACATTATTTTGTAATATCACAAAAATAAATATTGAATGTATTTGAAATTATGGTTTACAGAATTTTTTAATTCTTCCCATATGTCATGTACCAAATTTCGTAATAATTTTATTACATTCATTAATCTATAACCTAAGACAATGCATCAAACCAAGCACTTTTTATTTTTGCGTAACAGAGGAAGAAATACTGAAATTAATTTAATTTTTAAAATATGTACAATTTTTACAACATGCAGTCGTTTAGATTACAGTTAAATACAGTCTCATCACTTAAAAAATGTTGTTTATCCAAATTTGAATCATTACCTTTTTCTCTTTTTCGCAGGAGCGGTGCCGTACATCTCGCATATTTTACTTGCATTTTTGATTAAGTCCACTACGGCATTGAACCTCTAATTGTATCCCAAATGAATATATTACGTAATAAAAATTCAACCGACACCTAGATTCGAACCCACATCCCTTACATTACCAGGCTCGTCCTTGAAAGAGCCACCTGTGACCTGCCGCAACTGCAACATGAATTATTTAAGACAAACAACAATCATGTAATGAACTACGTTTATATGTCTATCGTAGTATAAGTACAAGGTATATATTTTAAATAGTCAAGAAATAAATGTGTTTCGGACAATATTGTTTTATGGACATACCCTTATTCTAGAACACATATTTTAGTCACTTATTTTGAACTTTTTACGTTAATTTTAAACATAGATCTTTGCGAACGTTAATTTTTATTTTTAATTATTGACGCGCTACAACGCCGTCCATGCGCATGGTGAGGACACCTCTGTGCCCACGACCGTGTGATGTGATATGATTCATGTCTTCCTGGCCTCCCTTAGAGACAGACCGCACCCGGGTGTTGTATTCCAAGCCAGTACTGGGCGAGGCGAGAGAAGACAAGTGAAACACAGCTGTGTGGACGGTATATACATACGTGCTGGTTGGAGACAGCTGGCCGCGGAGATAAAATGTCGGGGCGGTACCGTGACCACGAAAGGAAATAAAGGTACCTCATGTGTAGAGATGATAGCAATTCGCGAAAATTATTTGAGCCAATATAGCCTGCAAGACACTGCGCTGTCTCTAATTGGCTGATGTGTCATAACTAGTTTGAAGATGAATCAGATATGTTGTTCGTTAAAGGAGTGGTATTCACGTTGGCCGAGTTAAATGGGGCAGACATCTTCGAAGGCAAGCGAGAGCCAATAAGTACATTAAAACGTCATTTATGTACGCATTACATTGGAGTCCAGCAAACAGTTAACTTTTCCCGCGATATACCATCATTAGAGATGATGGTTTATCGCGGGAAAAGTTGACTGTTTGATGGATTTCAATACACGTCCAGCTTATCAGAAGATTACTGGCTTTAGCTTGTACGTGGAGCTGTTGCTCTATTTGACTGAGCCAATAAGAATCCCGCTGTTGTAATATTTGATGCCTGGTATTGGTCTGCAGACAGTTGCGTTGTGTCAGTGTTTTCAAGGCTATCTTGGCACAAAACGTTTTCGCGATATACCATCATCTCTAACCATCATCTCTACCCATGTGTGTATGTGCGGACGATGAGTCATCATGCCGCTAACGAGGCCCGCCAGCTCCCGGTCAGGGTTTCCCGCCGATCGCCATCAGAGATTACAGAAACATGCACATGGATGGAGCATGACAACAGACCTGCACAATATTAGTGATATTACTTTGGTGACAGACTAAACTTCACTGCTCTGTATATAGCAGAGTACGTACAACATGTGGAGGTGATGGTATATCGCCAACATACCATTGAAACCGCTGCAGTTTCTTGAAACATGTATGATTGATTGGGTGATATACGTCTGACACAACGTACTTCTTTACATGCATCAAATATTACAATAGCGATATTCTTATTGGCTCAGTCAAATATGATAACAGTTCCGAGAACAAGCGGAAGCCGGTAAACTGAACGTACGTTGAAACCCAGCAAACAGTCAAGTTTTCCCGCGATAAACAAACATCTCTAACAATGTGACATTTAATTGACCACGATCCTCTAAGTGATGTCAGTTACGTGGTCAGTTTACTGGAGGTTTGTCGCTCCACACCAGACTAAATAATAATACAGATGTAAAATGACATGGTTGCTCATTTGAGACGACCGAACTTCGCCGCTGTCTGCCTGTGTCGATACCAGCCTCGTTTATGTCTGGTTCCTGTATGTTACGGCACGTTTCCTATTGGCCTAGCTGCCGGCTAGCAGGGCAGATGCGTTACGTTGATTGGCGGTAGGCGCTCCCGTCATGTTATAGGCCAGAGAAGCCATATTACTGGCGTGTCGCGTGAATGGGTTTGTTTGTCCTACCGGCTATTTCACATTTGTATTACTAAATATTCTGTGCTCCAGCGTTGGACATTTAGTTGGTGGCCGGAAGCACTTGTACGAAGCTGGCCACGACATTGTCGGCCAATGGCAGACAAGTAACTAGCCTACAACCGTACGGAGTCTAGGTTGCTGGCAGGGAAAAAAACGAATTTTAAAAGTCCCTAAGCGTGACGTGTGTTCTACGCTGAGGAGTGTAAAGCCTTGAGACGGAAAAAAAAAGTGGGGGGGTAGACCATCCGCCATGTTGATACCTTAAAAAGTGGTCGGTTACCGTAGCAATGCGTATAATTTGACTGTAGTATGTTCAGCCATAACCTCATTTCCCAGTACACAAACAGGAACAGCTAACTTACTCAGTAGTTGCGTGAATAAACAAAGTCTGCTTGACCTCAGCATCAAAGATATCAATAAAGAACTAGACTGTTACGCTGCTAGTTTGTTACATGGACAAATTGAACGCTGACGTATTGCAGGTGAAGATATGCAACTGTGTACTTTAGCGAGAAGGAAGGGGAATTTTTTTCTATAAAAAAACACTGGTATAGGACATCGCATGTTATAGGCAAAAATATGGCGCGGTTCAATTTTGCCATACATAGAGATAAACCTTCAGCATCGGTCTTGCACTCCTAACTTGAACATAGGCTGCTAATGCTCCATATTAGGCGCTTACGAAAACCTTTCTCGATCCACTCGGTAGAGTGAACATTACTCCAAAACCGGGCAAGAACCTTGTGCGAGTGCAGTCTACTGGCCCGCAAGGCCTCTAAATATTCAACTCGATCTCATCGTCGGATCCACTCAGATCTATTCTGCTCGGGAGCAAGGTAGATAGCCGCCAGCAGACGATATACAGGAAAGCGCGCGTAAAAACAAAACACAGGATCCTGCGTGTGTACATGAAACACGCAAAAGGCGATGAGTGCACGTTCACAAAAATATGCCGTCGGAATGAAATGTTTTTTTTTACGAGAGGTCTGCAGGAGTTTATCAAGTAAAAATATCGCCAGAAGAAATTAATTGGGGTATGGAATAACTAATGTTAAAATTAATTATCACACCTTCTAAACATTTAAAAATTTTAATATTTTCAATTTATTAACATATTTTTAAGTCTTGATTAATGCAAAAAAAAACTGTTTTGTGTCAGAGAACATTCATTCACTTTGCAATCTCTTATCGCAATGGAAATTTTTGGAGATTAACTGTAGCATTTTTGTACAGTATACATTGATAGTAAGTAATTGTAATGCTATATACTTAATAATGTACCATATTGTACTATCCGAACTTGGCCTAATAATACAGATCTGCCAGATTGGCGACTGGAATATACTGTTTTACAGATTTTGTCACTTTTTAAAATATGCCGCTACTAATTATTCGAATTTAAGAACGCTCAGGAAAAAAACTTAAAAAAACATCCAACGACTGAGTAGATCCGATCACGTGATTAATATAACCGGGTATATTATACCTACTAAGTTTTCGTAAACGCATCTTGTATTCCCTCTCCCCCCCCCCCTTTTTTTTTCTCTAATGGCCATAGTCTAACGTGGAGACGAGACAGGACGGTAGAAATAGTCACAATACAGTGTTGCTAAAACGTGGAATCATACAAGAAGTGTTAAATTTCAAGTGATTCGTAGAGTTTTACATGGCTGTAGAATTCCGCTAGCTATGACAACACTGACCCGAAGGGTAATTTCAATAGCTCTTTGAGCAAGCCACTGCAAATGTCGCGTTATTTTTATAAGGACAGGAAATGCGATATGTGACTAGAGCTGGTGACTTTTGGAAAAAAGAACATGTTTCAATGCCTCGTGTGCACATCTGCTGCTATGCTTCATGATCATGATCAGTGATTGGCTGTTTTTAACTGTCAACGTCTTGGGGATCTACCCACTAATCACAGACGTGTGGTGTCGCAGTAACCTTGTTCTCGTTGGCTCAGTCAAATGCGCTACTTCTCTTCACAAATACACTCTACCAATAGCCACGAAGTAGAGGTGAAGATGTGAGCGTTATGCTTTGATACTCAATTTTGCATCAATTATTTTCAACAAAAACCACCAGCTCTGGTTATGACCTGTAAGCAAGAACGTATGCTTACTCAAGAAAACTGTATACTATCATTGGCTTCCCGCTGACACAAGTAATAAATATCACATATTTGAACATGACTTTACTTGCTACTTTATTATTCGCTCAGCACCTTCTAAGTGTGAGTAGATCCGCAAGTTTGACACGAAAAGATGTTTGTAATATTTTGTTTCAAATGCCTTACGTGCACGTCTACTTTGCGGTTATTTGCCGCGTGTCTTTGTTCAGACGCGCCTCTCATTTGACTGCGCCAATCATAGCATGTTTATTGTGACATACCATTATTAGTAGAGCCACGATTTTATGGCGAAAAGATTTTTGCAACATTTGGTTTCGATGCGTCATATGCACACCTGCAGACCTGCTACATCGACTGTGATTGGATGATTTTACTCTCACTGGCCTTGGCAAATTATAGACATACAGACTCACAATAATCTTATTCTGATTGGTGCAGTCAAATGAGAAACGTGACTGAACATAGACACGCTGCCAATAACCTTGAAACAGAACTGCCGATGTGCACGAGAGACACTGAAACAAAGTGGGGCAAAAATCTTTTCGCGACAAAATCGTGGCCCTAATTATTAGAGATGATCATTAGAAGTACCTAATTTTCGCAGATACATTCCAGGTCAGGTTGAACGCCAATTATGTATACTTCATTGTCATGTGTGTAACTTGCTGGCGGCTGTTACGTAACGCGTTTGACTACTACAAGCCAGTAGTAAATAAGGAAATAATGCGAAGTGCTATCGCTTTCTACCTGCTTGTACGGTTATAAGCCAATAGATAATCGATTGTGGCCAGTGGGTGTATAGGACTGACAAGTCTAGGCTGCTGCCAGATGAATCCGCGAAATTGACGTACCTCTAATGATTATTTATCGCACAAATGTTTTGTGCCAACATACCTTTGAAAATCCTGCAGTTAATTGCAACACATATGACTGGACGATGTACGTCTGACATAACGTAGCTGTATGCAGACCAATAATAGGCATCAAATATTACATTTGCGGGATTCTTATAGGCTCAGTCAAATAGGGAAACTACTCCAAGTACAAGCTATGGCCAGAGTTTATGGCGGGAAAACTTGACTGTTTGCTGGGTTTCAATATACGTTCAGCTTACCTGAAGATTACTGGTTTTTGCTTGTACATGGAGTTGTTGCCCTATTTGACTGAGCCAATAATTATCCTGCCATTGTAATATTTTATGCCTATTATTGGTCTACTTTGTGTCAGACGTGTATCACCCAATCATACAAGTTGCAAGAAACTGCAGTGTTTTCAAAGATACACTGGCACAACAAATTTTCGCGAGGTACAGTAGAAAATTGCCACTGGATATCTCTACATAACAAACCATATCTCGCACAAATACAAACATTATTAAAAGAATTAAAATTTTAGTTGAACTGCCCCCTTAAAATGCGTCCTTTAATGTAAAAAACATTACAGGCTGGAAAAATTCGCCTTTTTCTTTTGGGTACAAACACACCCTAGGATTCAAACAACTGTACGTTCGCGTCTCTTTTACAATTTGTCCTTGACTTGTTTGACACTTCCTGGAGAGCGCTAAACCAATATTAAAGAAAACAATTTAATTCAGCTTTAATCGTGTGTATCACTGTGTCAGCGAATAAGAGGCTTGTGGAAGTTAGCCTACAGTTCAGTAACTCTGCGAATTTCCGACGTCGTTAAAAATAATGGTTATATTTTACACTAAACAATAAAATCCTTTGTTTATTAGAAGTTTAACTACCCGAAAAATATTAGGGTAACTAATTTTGTCCCAATGTCAGCTATGCATGTATGAAAAAACACGGACGTACCCATAAGGCCGTTCAACTTTTCACTGTGTGTGGAATTAAGTTGCGGTGTTTATGAATTTGGTATGTTTGGTTTGGTACCCCTGTTCGGGTAAAACTAGGGCGCCAGTCCATCTCGCTGGCAAACTGCACGGTCCTAACTCGGCATATTCGTTTATTTTGCAGCACGGTGGATCGCTGCTACGATGAATGGGTACCCACTGTTCCTCCTCGAACCAGACTCCCGTCATAATTCATATGTGCCTCATGTAACGTTGACAAAAAAACGCGTTTATTTTGCATACGAACCCAAAAAGTCATCAAAGCAGGTTCTCCTACCGATGCGTTTGCAGATTCGTACTATTTAGCTCACTGTTGGTTGAGAATACTTTTGAAAACTCTTTTTTTATATGTTTCCTTCTTGTAATAGATCGCACGCCCTTCCTGTAGTCAAACTGTAATTATTTGTAACGGAAAAATTCGCGGGTTCACTGACATGTAGACTAGCCTCCAAGAATATCTGCTCATAGAAGCTAGTTTTGCGAGGACCAGCATTTAGGTGCTTCTTCACTACTATTTGTGCTTGGTTCCGTCCAGGCTATGACAAACCGGTCTACGTCTAATTACGAAAGTGACACGAACTTTTGTTTGAACACTGGCTTGTGCCCTAAAGAAAATGCGAATTTTTAATTTCCCTAGTTATTAACAAAAAGTGAAATACGCCTCGTGTATGCTAATAAATTCTGAACGGTAAATGTCAGAAACCGTTATCAGGCTTTTGGATACGCTCTTTCGACAACCATGCCTCTAACCGCTTGTTGTACCTTTGCCGTGATCAGTAGGCTGAATACATACCTACGCAGAATGATATATTTTGTTAACACGTATGCGAATAAAAGTAAGATAGCTGGGCTTTTTTACATCTCGTCGACAGCGAGGTCATTAGAGACGATGGCACACAACTTGGTACAATAACAGGAGCTAGGAGAGGAAAGTCGGCCATGGTCTACGTTAAGGAACCATTCCAGTATTCGCCTGGAGCGATTTCGGAAAACCGCGGAAAACCGAAATCAAGGATGGCCGGAGTCCGGGGATGTAACCCGGGTCCTCTCGTATGCTAGTTCAACGTGATAACGTTTCGCAACTTCACTCGGTATGTGTGAATAAAAATATTCTAACAAGCAAGCAAGACCAACCCAGACAGCAGAAAAAACTTGCTTCAAGCTTGTAGCAAGCTTGCCAACGCAAGCCAGTAACATGCAGCAAGTTTGAAATGGCAAGGCAATAAAATAGTAACAAGCCTGCTGCAAGTTGTCTAGTTTACACATTTCTAACTCGCTGCGAGCTTGATTTGTAAGCTTGATTTGCAAGACTGCTGCAAGCTTAATTATCAAGCCTGCAGAATAAATAAAAATTTTATTTTCTGAAATATTTGCACTATCATTCAAATGTACATCTGCTTGTTCATCGACTTGTGATGATAATTGCTAAACATTACATTTCGGCTCCTGTGCCAAGATTGGAACCTCTGGCCCTTGGCTTCAAAAAAGGTATGCTAACCACTGGACTATTGCAAATACTTAAGGCAGCATGGTAGGCCTACATAATTCAACGGTAAAAACATTAATCTATAACTGTAGGTTTATTGAAGTCAATTTGCGAAAATTAAACAATAGCAATCCTAGACAATAGTTTTAGTCAACGTTTTAAACAAAAATATTTCCAGTGCTACGAAATTCTCAGGCACAATCTCTGACGCCGGGACCTCGTGCATTCAAACGCGGCGCAAGAGATCACGCGTAACGAATTAGTAATTCTAGATAAATATTTACTCAAAAAGTTGGCAAATACCATTATTAGAGGTACATCAATTTCGCGGATTCATCTGGCAGCAGCCTAGACTTGTCAGTCCTATACACCCACTGGCCACAATCGATTATCTATTGGCTTATAACCGTACAAGCAGGTAGCAAGCGATAGCACTTCGCATTATTTCCTTATTTACTACTGGCTTGCAGTAGTCAAACGCGTTTCGTAACAGCCGCCAGCAAGTCACAGACATGACA